>JAUELF010242959.1:0-12446 GCA_031471495.1 Clinocardium nuttallii | reverse complement strand
GTTGGTGCCGTGGATTGAGAAAGTTTATCTGGCTCGGCACCGTAATTTATCGGATTAGCCTTCGGCTCACCCGATACATTATACCGCCTTGCCAGACAAACTTTCTCAATCCACGGCACCAACCTATTATTCTCTATTAATTGCATATTTTGATATTTCTCTTTTCATTTTGCATATAAAAGAAAATCAGTATGCAGTATCTGTCGAAAATGCACGCTGTGATATTGAACTCCGATCCCGTTCATGTCCTGCAAAGGACGGAACAATTTCCTAAATGGTTACAAATCGCTTCCATCCAACCTTTGATGAATTGAAAGATCAGCATTTTAAGTTGACATTGTTTTCCAGTTGTAGTACAAACGGTGAAATGGGCAGACAAAACCTCCCGAATTTGGTTTATTTATAGCGCTAGCTGTGTGTAAATACATACGTAAAGTAATTTCAGATGTCATTATGTGACGTATTTACCAATGACATCACTATTGAATGTTCGCTTCACGGCATGTATACGATATATAGGCCTAGTTGCATTTAAGTTGTCGTTGACAATGTGTATCTCAATTATAAACAAAATCAGCAGGGATTTAATAAACCGTGATTTATTTTAAATGTAGCTATACTGTTTATTCTTATCATTCTCCGGTATAAGATGTGTGTTTGCCTTATTGAACATATTCGCATATTGGCTTCTAAATCGCAATGAATCACATGATTATCCATGTGAAAATAACGAAAAAAATGAAACAAATACGCAATCGTTAATTCGAGTCAAAAAATATTGCACTACCCTAGCAACCAACGGAGAGGAAAACCAATTGTGAGATGAATCGTCAACCTAAATTTAGCAAAACAATTCAAATTGTGTGGTAATATCCGGGAAGACAATTCACAGCATCGAGGCAATTAAAAACATCACATGGTAATAGTTTTTCACTGGAAAATTATGATGTTCTTATCCCCAGGCATTTATATATCTCCTCAGTATATATCATAATAAATTTGAGCCCTCCCGAGAAAACCAACATAATGGCCTCTGCGTAATGCATCGATCCAGATCAGCCTGCGCAATCCGCGCAGACTGATCCGGGCCGAAACATTCCGTCTCAGGGGGATAGAGTAATGATTCTTGAAACAGAAAAACCACAGGAGTCGAACAGTGTCTATCTGCGCGGCATGCTTATGCTGATCCTTGTCGATACTTTACGCAGAGTCAACAATGTTGATTTTCTCTCGGGACGGCTCAGTTAGTATTATTTCCATCGATGAACTTTGGTTAATCGTTATGAATGTGAACAAATGCTATGCTTCAGTGAAACTTACCACACTTTGGGCTATAACTTGTGTTTTTTCAGTCATGCAACATAGGAGTCAATAGAGCGAACTTGATGTTTTATTTACTTTAGAGATATTTCGGAAATAATTAAAATGTGGACTAGCGTAATTAGGGGATACATTTATTTTCGTTGATTGATTGATTGGGTATAACGCCATTTTAATCGCATGCCATATCACGCCGGTCACGGTCAGGTTTCTCACACCACTACACTACACGTCAGTATTTTCAAGCATCTGCCTGCTTTCCATTGGTGGAACTTTTTAAAAACGTCGGAATGTGGGACTATTCAAGTCTTTAGATGGCAACAAATACCTCGTCAGCTGCGGTTTATCGACGATCGAAAGTAAAAAGGTGGGTTTTCTCGCGGGACGGCTAAATTATTATCAAAATCCTATATTTGCACCAATATTAGGTCCCTTTTAGATTTTTAAAAACGTATATTTATTACCATCGATTGTGAAGCAATCTTAATAACTTAAACATCGACTCTCGATATCTGCTGTATAGTCAACTATAATTCGGGTCAATGGGGGGGAAAGTCCAAAAGTGTGTCATCGCTCTCACCGGTATCGAACCAACGATCTTAGGGTCGCCAGGCTAGCGCTCTATCTATGAGTCTCCGATAAGTTAACCATTTCCCACATACAACAAGTCTACAGCAGACGAATCGGACGACAATTGAGGAAATGTATAGAAAATCACCACAGATGACAGTTTGATGTTAGAATATAGTTGAAAACATAGTGGTAAACGGGGAAATTGCTTATTACCAGCAATTCCCCCATGTTCACAATGTTCACAACAGTAGTCTGCAGCAGATGCGCCGTAAAGCGTCTGCATGTGGTAAAGTGTTTGTGGTGTCAGGTAACGTGCCTCAAGCATTCCTCTCTATCCGTATTTAAAAGGTGTTCATTGTGATTTACGTATCAATATTTCATGTGTATATCTAAGATGTTCGAGGACCAAAATCTTACAACGATTGATTACATCGACCTACTGGATTGGTATCCAGGAAGCTGTTTAAAACAATGCACTTGTATTGTATTTGAGCCGCCTCGCGAGAAAACCAACGTTATGGACTATGCGTAAAGTGTCGACCCGGACCAGCCTTATCCGGTAGACACTTTTCGCCTCATGTAGATCTTCTGTTTCAGGAATCATTACTATATACTTCTATCTCCATAAGGCGGCATATGTCGGCCCGGATCAGTCTGCAATTATGTTGGTTTTCTCGCGGGACGGCTCATTTGTTTAAATAAAATGTATTAATAAACCCTTATGTTGTTATATGCAAGTTTTAAGAATATTTCAATTCATCAAGACCAAAGAAAGACTACACTTACTTGTATCTGAAGCTTACACCATTCACTATAGCCTCCGTATACCCGTCATCGATGTACACTATTACCGGGATGAAAAGATAATTAATTATTTGAGGTAAAGAAGTTAATTCTCATTAAAACCAGAACTTCCCTTCGCTAAATGTAATGACTGTCTCATACATACAGGTCGTCTAATATTGACTGGCCTTAGCGTCAGCAAAACGATATGGCGCCTGCAGAATTATTAGGTATTAAACAGGGGAAAGAATCCATAAATATACACGAGATAGAGACGCTGTGATTTGCGAGTGCTCCGCTGTATATAACCGAGTTTTGGTTGAATCATGAATCAAGAATCATCCCCGGAATTGCCGTTCACTGATGGTCACTAATAACAGTTGTTAGGGTATACCAGGACGGGGTTGCATTGAATATGTGAAAATTAGTTTTAATTCGCTGTAAATATGTAGGATGAACTGCAAGGGTCACCGCCGGACAGCCACCAGTGTTGCCTCCGCAACGCTCGTGCCGCCTGGAGTGGAGTCAACAACGGCGAGTAATGGTTTGATTTGATCAGGGGGGTTTTGCGTGTATTTTGACCTTGTCCGTTCGTTAATATGTGGAAAAAAACAGTTTTGGTCCAGCCTAATTGTGTGTCAAGTAACGGGAACCATATTCGTGCATAATACACCCGAACCCCTCCCTTCCACTATTGTTGTTATATCGTCAAACTGAAAGATACCTTTTGCGAATGGAATACGGTTTCCTACAAGTTCACATTAAAGAATGTTTGCTATTTTAGGGTTGACACTGGTTGATTTACATGGTAGTAAAGACCGAATATAATTGCTAATCTATAACATGAAGGGTAAATTCGAGGAGACTTTTATGCGGTGTCGCCAGATTCAATACACGTACCGCGAAGTATCTTTGTCTGCTTTAAATAAGATAGATAATGTTACGATGCTTTCAGATTGATCTGTTATATCATGGTGTTACCTGGGTTAAGTTATCTGTTCTACTGTCCAAATTATCAGCGAGTCCGTCACTATGCGAACCCCTTATCCCTGTATGCCCGAGTGGGAAGGCCGTAACTGCAGTTTCAGATCTTTGGTATGACCTTGTCGGAGATCGAACCCTTGATTGCCCGCACCCACTACGATTGTACCACTAAGGGGATATCAGTTCAACGATAGTTCATTCACCTTGATGTTACTCGACCTCAAAAGGTCACTTCGTCCAATTGTCAGTGGGATTAAACATTAATTAATGATTTTTATTGTCTCAAAATGATATCATTTAACTGCTGCGGAGGCGTCAAAAGAGTGTCTGTATAAAGGAAAAGTGTTAAGGTGTGTCTATTAAAATAGCAACAGAGCTCATACATCACTCGATATTTGTTTAAATATACTTATTTACTTAAATTTTATCTTTACAAAGTACAAACGATAATCAATACGAAGACCAACAATTGGTTCCGGTTTACTCTGTTCTGATCGCCACGGACATGTCTATTATTTGCGCTCATGACGGTGGGGTTAGCATTACGACTGACCCGCTTGTGTCAGGATCAATGGAACAGTAGAACTGGTATCTTACTCAGTAAACACGCCGTCAGATAACTTAACAATTGTTGAAAGCGGCTTACAACACCATTCTAACAAACAAACAACTACTGTACTGTTATTATATATAATCAAATATCGATTTTGTGTGAACTATTTAAAGAAATAAAACAATGACAAGTATGCTTGAGACGTAAACTGTACCATAACATAATGGGAACAGAAGCCCGAGTACCTTATCATACAACCATTTCGAAATGTGTAATCTAAAATGTCTGTACATTACAATAAGAGAGAGAAATTCTTGTTAGTTAATGATATTTCGAGCTCATTCGACAAAACATACGGGTTCTCTTCAGGCCTGGGTTGTTTCATCTGAAGGTATTTCATGCGGGTCGCTTTTGCTCTAATCAGCCAGCAATGTTTCAACCTCAATCATACAAGGAAGTTCGAACCAAGTTTCGCTCCCGATGTTTTGGGTGTATTTTATAATCATTGAAAAGACATCTGCCAAAGGATCTGGATAACTGGATATTGTGTTAAGCAGTTTCTTAAAACATTATATGATGATCAGCATAGTACACAATACAGTAAATGTTATTTCATTTTCAAAAAGAGTAGGAGATGTGACTCCGTGCATACCTGTTGTTGTTGTTGCTGCTGCTGTTGTTGTTGGTGGTGGTGGCGGTGTTGTCGTTGTTGTTGTTGTTGTTGTTGTTGTAGAGGTGGACGAAGAGGTCGTCTCTGAATAAAAGAAAATAGCTTTTGATAAAATGTTTCTCATATGAATGTAAAAATATGTATATGGTACTGCATATTAATGAAAAGCTATTTACGTTGTATCTTTATATAAATGTACATTCGTTATGCTAACCACGCAACCCAGAGCGCCACAGAGGACAGTCGTTCCTTCCATATGTAACGTACAGGCAACAAAGAGGTCCGTTTAGCTGATTGTGAGTTAGAAACCAGGCTCGGCTAATAGTCTTCCGTATATATCAAAACCGTCATTTTTACAAGCGTCAGTCGTTTTCCATTAATGAACCGGTCGGTCTATGTTCGAAGAAAGTTGTTTGGAATATTAATCAGTGCGAGAACGTGAGGAAACACACATAGGTAGGTAGACAGGCCGTTGTTAAATGATATAAATATAAAACTACATTAATCCCCGACCTAAATACTTCGCTGTGTATATTGGATCTGACGACACGGCATAAAGGTCGTATGAAATCGACCCTATACATTTAAATATCCATTAACAGTGGTACCTTTTCCCCTCCAATAAAAACCACAGATAAAACATACGTTCTGTTTTGATATCGAAACGGTAACTATACAATCGGAATACTCGGACACCGACGCTTCTCTTTCTCGTTTATCTCTATGGGATATCTCCCAATTCGATTGGTTGACGCAAATATCAATATTATAGTATCAATCGTATGAGAGTCCTAGGCATCTGATCTAAACGAGCGTTTGCAACTGCTTTGAAGTTTGTGTCTGTTTAAGTGAGATTGTTCAAATCCCAAGCGATTGGGTTCATCTATATGTCCCGAAAATTGGTTTATGATGATACATAACTGTAGGTATCTATGAGCATGTTTTCAAAAGTCGCCTGTGTCTGAGGACAATTATAATTAAAGATTATACATAAAAAAACAAAAAAATGTTTATTTTAGGTTATTATTATATAACTACTTTCGTATATGTTATGCCAGGCTCATCATAATCTCTTACGTGAAGGATGTTCGGACATTATACCATGCCCTTGTAAAACGTGTTAATAAACCGTACTAAACTTTATTTTATATCCTGAAAATAGGTTTATGATGATAAACAACTGTAGGTTTCTAGGAGCATGTGAGTTACTGAGCAATGTTTTCGAGAGTATGCAACTGCAGAGTCGGTCAAAGTCGCCTGTATATGTGGAAAATTTTAAATTATACATGAAAACAAAATAATCTTAACTTTAGGTTATTATTATATAATTACCTTCGCATGATATGCCTGGCCCATCCCAAACTCCATTGGACTGACACGTGGCCATATTTGAAGCGTTGTACTCAAACGATGCGTAATTTCCGGTACAGTTATAAACAATTTGACTTCCGGTTGTGAACATGTTTCCGAACGTTTCTGAATCAGGAACAGAAGGCGGAGTTCCACAGTCTTATAAAACAAAAAAGGGTAACACATTATTTTATATTTAGTTTGAAAAAAAGAGATGCTGCTGTTCTGGGTTGTTTGTACGTTCGTGAGCATTTTGTGGGGGATTCACATGTTCGCCTATGCCTCCACTGTCCGCAAAGTTTTCAAGAACCTGAATGAGCCATACTGCACGATCAAGGGTACCCGTCGATATTTATGAACAGTGTAGGTTTATACCATCTTGTCCACCTTGCTTAGACTCATCAGAATATATAGACATTGACAGAATCTTTAAACAAGCTTGTGTAAGTAATATGTGAACCATGTAGATAATGACATTAATGTGCGTGTGTACAGTGTGATCTGGTTAGGTACCGTTCACAAGGAAAAAACAATTTGCACATTTTTCCTCCGAGGTAATTTTAATCTGGTTCATTTAAAGTCGAAAGGGTTTTTGGCAGAGAGATCAAAACCTCGTGCTTCGAAGAATGTCGTTAAACTTGTTGTGTAATGGGTCGGTGGCCTCTAATCAAATAAAACTTTGAATACTTATAAAAACCAAAGCTATGCGACTTGGTATATATACATGTGCATGCGTATTGTTATTAGGAACATGTGTACCAAGTTTCCTTTGAAATTGATAACGTTTTAGGGTTTTGAGGTATGGCATTTTGTTTAGACAAGCTAAAAATGACGTATGAAACTTTGAAACTGAACGTGTGGAGAAAAGTTGTATAGTATCTTATACGGCATATGTATATCTCTGAATAGACGAATTATCTGTTTAACCCTTTCCCTCATACAACAATTCTGCAGCAGACGACGTTGAATATATGTTGTCAAAAAATAGAAAATCTATATAATTGAATGGAAAACCTATGACTAAAAGTTATTGTTTTGAGTAAAACAAATTGTTTCACTATGTTTTCAAAATATGAGGGAAAGGGGTAAAATTAATAGATTAGACCCATACCGAAACTTTGACATGACGTTGTACTGTTGGGGTGTCGAACACATGTCTCGTTCTGTGTACACTGGTCACAGTCTTCGTAGCCAGTCTGCAATATATAAATCAATAAATACATAATTAAATAAATAGTTATTATATAACTAATATCTTAATTTGTAATAATGTTGAGCTGCTGAACCCAGTACTGAACAGCAATAACACGGTTAAGCCTTTGCCATAAAAAAACCTCACATATTTGCAACAGCAGACGTCTTTGAAAACTTCGAGTCAAAGATAAGAATATGTTTAACTCTTCAATAGAGGTGCAACATGTTGCACCAGGAGAATTTGCTATGGTATGTTTTCTATTGACACATTTTTGTAAGTGTCGTCTGCTGCAAAAAACGCGTAAAAAGACGTATTTGAAAACTTCTAGAATATAATATAGAAACATCCTATAAATGAATATTTAACTATTGAATAGGGTTGAAAACATTGTGGCACTAGGATGAATTGCTCATCACGTCGTCTGCTGCAAAATGTGCAATTTCGTAAACACTTCTGTTTGTGGCGATGGATTGATATTCGAAGTTATGCTAGATATCGACTATGTAGTCTTTGAAATTCTGTCTGCTTTTGGCACTTTTAGTCTGACTTTCTTGTTAACCGATTTAATGTTGAATATATCCTATTGAGCTCAAGGATTAAATCTTCAAAAACCATAATACAATGTCGACCTCTAATTCGTCGAGTATTAAATCTTCAAACACTATAAAACAATGTCGTCCTCTAATTCGTCGAGTATTAAATCTCCCAAAACTATAATACAATGTCGTCCTCTAATTCGTCGAGTATTAAATCTTCAAACACTATAATACAATGTCGTCTATTTTTGTTCATAATCATTTAAGGATTATATATCATTCGATACTGATTACTGTAGCTTTTCAATTGATATTCAAGAAATATGAAACATAACATATATTTATTTAATCACTACTTTTGATTATACGTAATACAGCTTTTGGTATGACCCGACCGGGGATCGAACCCAAGATCTCCCGCAATCGAGACGAACGCTCTTCCACTACATCACCGAGGTGGTCTGGTGTTGTGTGGCGACCCAGAAAGAGGTCTCCCATTGTCATAGAGTGCACGTTCGCGAACATACACGATATTGGAAGCATACTTTTGATAAAGAGTTGCAAGCGGTGTGGGTATAGAATAAATTGACAATAAGGAATGTTCCTATTAAGCCTTTCCCACATACAAGAAATATGCAGCAGACAACTTTTAAAACATCTAGTAAATGAAATTGCTCATCATGCGCAATTTTTCCTTTGGCCACAATGTTTTCAAAAGTCGTCCAGCTGCAAATGCATCAGAAAGCGTCTGTATGTGGGAAACGAATAAATTGAACTGACGCATGGTGAATTCATTACACGATCAGTAATATGAAATCGGTCAAACAATATGTAATGGAGGAATTGATTTGGACTGAAACCTCACAGCTTATGTGTATGCACCTGTAATAAGCTTGTACATGATATAGTGTAAATATAGAACCTAAAAATATTATGCTCAATCAGAGAAAATTGGTCTTTATCATTACATTACACTACACAAGAATTACTGAAATAGACACACGGTAATGCACTCCGAACGGGAACAAACCGAAATATGCCGAATCCATGATGCAAGATGTTTGAAATGAAATAGAAAAGGAGTGGTTATTGTGATCATGTGATCGAATTAGCGCCATTTGACAGAGAGGGTGTTATAAATTGTGACAGTACGGGTCTAATACAGACCTTATTGTTTATGCCGTGTACTTTTAAGACAGTCACATTGAAGTTTCAAATATTTTCAATAAAGAGATAACACAATTTTCATATCAAATGAAAATATCAATGGCGTTTGATTACATGACGTGCAAGCATATTTCAACGACGACTTATTTAAGTGGTCTATCATTACCCTTTTTGGTACCATATTTCTTTTAATGCGGAATTTTAATTTGCGCAGGTATATAATAAAACCCAATGCCGGCATACATACCATGTTCCATTGGGACTTCTCACTGCTGACGAAACCTTTCATTGTTTGCGAGTTGACACTGTAAGAGTTATGGCCCCTGTAACTATTTATAGAACAAATATGCGCGTTCACTTTGTAGTTCACAAATTTGCATGCCTTGTTCAGTTTGCAAGTCTCGATACAGTTTTGAATCGATGCGATGTTAAGTGTCACGTACGTTTCATCGAAGACCATAATTCCTGGACTCATGTACGTCGATAAGTATATCTTTTCCAACGCAAAAGTGAATGATTCTACGTAAAACACTAGTAACGTACAAACCCACAGGAGTTTCATACATTGCGCCATCGTCCGCTTCTCAGAACATATTGGTACTGAAATCCGTTTGGTCTGGTTGCCGAATGTATATCGAGTGAAAATGGTTTCGTCGATAATTGACCTTCCTTCATTCAAAACAGGAGGTATTATTCTGTAGCAGAAAACTTCGAAGTTGTCTGGTTAAATATATCGAAAGCCTTTATAAATGAAAGCTAAATCATTGAATATAGTTGAAAATAGTGGGACAACATGAACTATTGCTAGTCATGGGAAATTTCAGCTTCTGTCACAATGTTTATAACATTCGTCTGCTCCAAAGGCGTCTCTTTGTAGTCAAAGGTAAATCTAATCAAACCCTTTCATGTTTCAAATATATATGTTAGCGAGAAAATACAGACGAGCAGTGTCAGGCGGATATAACTTTTATTATTCTGATATTGTGGTTTTATGCCGTTTTTCAACATTATTTCAGTTATATCTCGGCGGCAGTTCAATCATTCACCATCCGTTGATAAACAAACCAGTACTAGGATAGCGCGGATCGAATATTGGACGCCTGGTTTCAAATCTCTGGCGCTAAACATTCGACCAAGGTGAATTCCTCGAAATGAAGATGTAAGTGAGAAAGCAAAGATGCACGTGCGCATGTATTCGAAGTTTGACCAGCCAATAAGCTGTCCGTTAACAGTCAGAACAGTCATTACACGAATGTTACTTTTGACGAAAAGCTATAATTGTAGCTCCTACACCACGTTGTTTACCTGGAATGCTATAATGCTGGTTTTTGCCCGAAGCTTTTTCGGTACAATCGACAAATGAGCCGCTCTGCGTAATGTATCGATCCAGATCAGCTTTCGCAGTCCGCGCTGACTGATCCGAGCCGACACATTGCGTCTCAGGGGAATAGAGGTATATATAAATTATTCCTGAAACAGAACATACACAGGAGGCGAAAAGTGTCAATCCGGGTAAGCCTGCTCGACATGCTTAGGCTGATCCGGCTCGATACTTTACGCAGAGTCCAAAATGTTGGTTTTCTCCCGGGACGGCTCAAATGCATTATAGATATAAACGTTGCAAAATAAACAAATCCAGAAGTAGGTCTAAGTAACAGTCCATAAAGTCACTTTTGTTTTATTGATAATATAAGTTAGGAATCCCGCTGTAAATTGTGTTACCTATGTAAATAATGTTTAATAAAAAAAAAACGGCGGTCAATTGACAGTTGGAAAAAACAAAAACAATATTGTATAAATCATTTTACTTATTATAATTAAAACTCGAAAAACAAGTCTCACAGAGCATTCGGGTATGTTTTTAAACGGATTAGAATAATTTGAACAATATTGAAAGAGGTTCACCCAAGAAACATTTGTGCAAAATAAGTTTCAATGAATGTATATTGTTTTATGGCGCATCGACAGCTAAGGTCATTTAGCGCGCAATTAAATTTAATTATTCATGATCCCTGGGTAAACAAACCAGTACGAGGCTAGAAAATGTGCATTGCACAAGGACACTCCACCATGACTGAATTGCCGCGACTGGGGATCGTACCAGGGACACCCTGTTTCGAAATCTCCGACGCTAACCACTCGACCACAGCGGATTCTTCTTCAAAGGCTTCTAAAGTAATTAAGCTGACAAAAGACCATTTTATGTAATTTCTATAATAAAAGGGCAATTACTCTCGATTTACTAAAGCGATATGGCTAGTTATCGAACTTGTCAGAGATATTATGCCAATACACATTCTGACTAAGTTATTGAGCTGAAAAGACCAATTTCAAGTAATTTCTATAATTAAAGAGCAATAACTCTCAATTAACTAAATGCGATATGGCTAGTTATCGAACTTGTTGGAGATTTTATGCCAATACACATTCTGACAAAATTTAGTGATGATTGGACAAAGGCTTCTGAAGTTATTGACCTGACAAGACCAATTTTGGGTAATTTCTAATAATTAAAGGGCGATAACTCTCAATTGACTGAAGCGATATGGCTAGTTATCGAACTTGTTTGAGATATTATCCCAATACACATTCTGACAAATTTGGTGATGATTGGACAAAGGCTTCTAAATTTATTGAGCTGACAACATACTGGATGCCGCCCGTACGCCGCAGGTAAAACTATAATACGATCCGTTGTTTCAAAACGAGCGTATAAAAACATAAAATAAAGATTTGCAAGCACAGAATTTATTCAGAAATGGCAATGTATTCAACTTGGCCTGAAAACACTTGACAGGTAAAACTTATGTAAATGAATGTTTATTCAGTGATTTAAAGTGAAATTCATCATCTTTGGTGATTACTCTTGAAACATGATTGTTTTCTGGAACACTCTTAACCTAGGCAGTTCCAGGCCATGGCATTTTCAGTTTATTTTGTAATTTACTACAATGTCTTGGACAACCCATTACAACATAGTCACCCTACAGAAAATCAAACTGCGATGATCAAATCCCAGTTGGATACTGGTGACTGGGATCCCGGTGAAAATGGCATATCAATCACACCCATATCCCAGTGGGATTCTGACAAATTTTCCCAGTGGGTCCCGGCGTGATACCAATTGGAATCCCAGTTGGATTTTCAGTGGGGCAGCCATTACTAACAATTTTAAAGTCTGTGGGTTGACTGAGGATTGAACAATGGTCGCCTTATCTCATGGCGGACACTCACCACAGACGTGAGTTCGAATCCCGGCTCGGCCAACATTCTTTCCGACATTTGACAAAAGTCAATGCGACATGCGTCATTTGT
>JAUELF010242948.1:0-12447 GCA_031471495.1 Clinocardium nuttallii | reverse complement strand
AGTAGTTTGTTTTAGAGGCATCGAAAGTAGTTTGTTTTAGAGGCATCAAAAGTAGTCTGTTTTAGAGGCATCGAAAGTAGTTTGTTTTAGAGGCATCAAAAGTAGTCTGTTTTAGAGGCATCAAAAGTAGTCTTTTTCAGAGGCATCGAAAGTAGTCTGTTTTAGAGGCATCAAAAGTAGTTTGTTTTAGAGGCATCAAAAGTAGTTTGTTTTAGAGGCATCGAAAGTAGTTGTTTTAGAGGCATCAAAAGTAGTGTGTTTAAGAGGCATCGAAAGTAGTTTGTTTTAGAGGCATTAAAAGTAGTCTGTTTTAGAGGCATCAAAAGTAGTTTGTTTTAGAGGCATCGAAAGTAGTTTGTTTTAGAGGCATCAAAAGTAGTCTGTTTTAGAGGCATCGAAAGGAGTCTGTTTTAGAGGCATCGAAAGGAGTCTGTTTTAGAGGCATCGAAAGTAGCCTGTTTTAGAGTCATCAAAAGTAGTTTGTTTTAGAGGCATCGAAAGTAGCCTGTTTTAGAGTCATCAAAAGTAGTCTGTTTTAAAGGCATCAAAACTAGTCTGTTTTAAAGGCATCAAAACTAGTCTGTTTTAGAGGCATTAAAAGTTGTCTATCATAGAAAGGTTTAGGACTTGCAATTATCTAAAGGCTGTCCGACTTGCAATGTAGCCAAATTCTGAAGATAGGACCATTGCATTTAATTAGATAGAAAATTGCTTTAGGAGTGCAAGAAACAAACCCTCGACCAAAATAGTTATACCAAAATTAATTGATAAAAAACATTGCTGCCAGGATGTGACGGTTCAACTCTTTTAGTATTTATAGTACTAGTATATAGTGCACTTTTTTTTCTGTTGTTGAAATAATTTGACATTAATGATTTTAAGATGTTCCTATTCCAAAGTTACTAAAATCAAAATTGATTTGACAAAAAACAGGGCCATCAGTGGCTGTGACAAATTTAGTTTTAATGATTTATCATGCGACCTACTCCTAAAAAGAAATGATCTTCAGATGACCCTTAATCAAAATAATTAAAATTGATAAGGAAAAGAATTGCCACCAGTTACTGAAACCTTATATATAACCGTTCAATATGTAAAGGTACAAATTGGCTTTTTTGACCAATGTATGTATTGATCAGACTTCATATCTACTCTGTCTTATCAGAATCTGTACAAGTTAATAGAACCTCTAATAATCTTATGTAAGTGATATGTGATCAGTGTGGATTTTGATCAGACTGTGCAGATGTTCAGGCTGATCTGGATTTGAATTGTACCCATGAATGACCCTTTGGTAAACCTCTCACTTTCATAACAGCAATGCTAAATTTTCAATCAGGATTGTTTTATAAATCTAATTTCTATCCAATTTATTACTTTCAGACCTTATTCACTGGAAGCCTTTTCAAATATTGCATGGTACATTCATACTTTAGCTGTTGGAATACAAGTAGAAGCACATGTTGATACAACCACTATGTGTCAGTCACAACCAGAAATGGTAAGGTCCTTTCCAATGTATACATACTTCATCATTAATAGATATAAGACATATCACTATTTTAAATAATTTACTTACTGACTTATTTTTGCAAATAGTAATAAGGAGAAATATATTGTGCCACTGTTTCAATTATACACCTTATATACCTTAAACTATTTACAATTATGTTTACCTTGTATACTTTTTTAGACATTAATACCAACCGATCAAGGAATATGTAGATGTCACCATGGTTACTGGGGTCCATCGTGTTCCAATGAATGCCCTGGAGGTGGGACCAACCCTTGCTATGGGAAGGGCACTTGTGAAACGACCAATGGAACATGTTCTTGCAACGAAGGGGCCGATCCTAATTCACATTGTAAAATCTGTGTAGAAGGCTGGTTTGGGGGTGATTGCTCATTTTCAGGAACAAATAGAGCAAGTAAGTAAATGTATTATCCTCTAAATGTATGTTCACTTGTAGTATTTTTCGCATTCTGTTGTCAGTATAATAATATATCCTGGAAGTTGTTAGATTAAATTAATACAAAATAAATGTAGCGTAACAAGAATTTTCTTATCATGAACATTTTTTTCTTTCCTCGCCTTACTTGATATTTCTATATTATCGCCTGCAGGGGTTAAAATGTTGTTATCAGCGAAAGGGTTAACACAACAAAATCCACTATCATATAAGTAAACCTCAGCCAGTCTTTGGCTATTTGCGATCAGTGTAGAACCAGTCTGTTCTTGATCTACCGCTACCGTTAAGCCATTGATCTTTAAAAAAGACATGTATTAAAGAATCAAAACATTGATTAGACTGTATGTTCTTTTAGTACACAAAGGGTTCATGTACGAAGGTCCAATAGTCATGCAGCAAATCTCAAATGATCTATTTCACAGATAGGACCTCAGACTGGTACGGTGCCATGTTATACAATGATGGACAAGTCCAAACGTTTGATGGTACCAAATACAACATTGACAAACCAGGTCAATATCTTCTGACTGAGATACCGATTTCTGGCTCCTTAAGCTTAAAAGGTTATATTCTATTGGTAAGTTTTGTATTATATTTGTTTTCAACTTCGTAAATTATTTATCACTTAACTCGTTGCAGAGGAAAAGTCCTCTTGGACTCAAGTTTATGACATGTAATCATCTAAAACTGGTGAGTCCAAAAGCAAGCCATATTTAAGTAGATTTCACTCAATTTTATCAAATGATGAGAGGACTGTTATCCAGTCTGAAGGGTTTTCAAAACATCAGCTGATCATAACTGTCATTGTTGGACACGTAAAAATATTAAATTGTAACTGTCTTCATACAGTTAATACCAACACATGGATGCTTACATCCGCACTGCATCTAGATTCTATCAGATCTATAACACCAGGAGAAAGGTATGACAAATCTAGTCTTCCTAAAGATTTAAAGTATAAATAGTGAACTGAGATGTAAACCTTTTGACATAAAGACACATTTCCAAAGATGTACATTTTCTTTTTTATTAGCTCACCTGAGCACGAAGTGCAAGGTGAGCTTTTGTGATCATCCGGCGTCGTCTGTTAACAATTTCCTACAAATGACTTCTACTTAACCAATGGACTGATTTCAAAATAACTGAAGAGTTCAAAAAATTTAATTCCAAGTAGAACTTTGGTAACTGTGCCATCAGCAAAGAGGAAAATTGCCCAAACTTTAAAAATCTTCCAGACCAAAAGTACTGGCCAAACAAAATTGCACAAATGTTCCTTGGGGCACCCTCTACCAAGATTGTTCAAATATTTCTGATCCTTGGAAAAACATGGCCGCAAGGGGCTGGAGCTTATTTTCCATATATGTGCATTGTTAAAACTTTAAAAATCTTCTTGTTCAAAAGTACTGGCCCGATTTGATTTTTTCTTTTGCACAAATAGTCCTTTAAGAGATTGTTCAAATATTTCCGATCCGTTGAAAAACATGGCCGCCAGGGGCGGAGCTTGTTTTCTTTATATGTGCATTGTTAAAAGTTTAAAAATATTCTTGTTCAAAAGTACTGGGTTGATTTAAAGACAATTTGGCACAAATTTCTTGGGTGTCCCTCTACCAATATTGTTGAAATTATTCTGATCTGATGAAAAACATGGCCGCCAGGAATTGGGCCTTATTTTCCTTATATGTAATATAGTGAAAACTTAAAAAAATAATTTGGCACAAATGTTCCTTGTGTGACCCTCTGCCAAGTTTGTTCAATTTATTCTGATCTGTTGAAAAACATGGCCGCCTGTGTGGTTGCTTGCTTTCCTTATATGTATAGAGTAAAAAATTGATTTTTAAACGATTGAAGTTATATTAAATCTGTTGAGCGATAAAGGCCATCATCGCCCTCTTGGTCTGAATGTTTTCAAATATCTTAGGTTGCAGATCCAACAATGTGCCTTAGTAATAATTAAATTGTTATTTTTCAAAATTATGAAGAATTTATTGTTTCAGGTGAGCTCATCAAACATCATTCAAAGTGTCAGAACAAGGGGTTTTGGCCTTTCTATTGCAAACAACAAATTTGTCATACTAGCCAATGGACAAAAAGAAGGCGGCGTAACAGTGTTTAATAGTAAAGAAGTTGTTGTAGGCGATGGATTTGGAATTCAGCATAATGTTAATGTATACCAAATATCTCCAGTACGATACAAAGTAGAAGTCACAGTGGATCTCTATATCATTATTGAAATGAAGGTCAACCATATGGACATATACATAAAATCCAAATATTCCCTATGCCTGAATACAAAAGGGTTGTTAAGTAAATGTGATGGAAATGACAGGAATGACTTTATTACATCTACTGGGGCACTATTATCAGAAGGGAGCGTAACACAGACATCTATTCAAGAAATCTTTTGTGAATCTTGGAGAGATAACACACATATATTTTCTGAAGTCATTCAGCCATTCAACCCAGATTATGGAGAAACATGCCTTCATATAGACTCAAGCTCAGTAACAACAGGTCCGATATCAACCTTGTCAAGGGGAGAATTTACAGTAGACTTAAAATTCTATCTAGAAATTACCAAGACAAATTGCTCTACATTATGGTCTTACCACAAAGATGGAACGACAGTCTCGTTGCTTGTTTGCAATGGTTATATAACCTTGTCAATATACAAAAACACGGAACACATATCAAAGTTTACTTCATTGCCAGTAAATTTGAACACCTGGTATCAGCTATCAGTGATTTGGATATTGAAGGAACAATCTCTTACTTTATATCTCATAGATGAAAATCTATCCTTCAGGACAACAAAACACACATTTACAAATGCAAATCAAGCTTTTATACCAAATGGTTCATTTAAGCTTGGTCTGAACCACCAGTATACTCACACTTTTATGGGATACATCGATGACCTTTCTATCTGGAAACGGTCATTGAGCGAAGGAGAAGTTTTACTGCACGCTTTTAAATATACGATTATTTCAAGAGAGATTGATCTGGTCAACATTTGGAGATTTAATGAAGGAAAAGGTTCTATTTCTACAGATTCATCTCAGCTACACATTCATTTGTCCTGGGAACCAGGTCATTGGGCTGATGTAAAATGGTCATACGGAAGTTATAAGATGCGATATGTTTCAAAAAAAGAAATGGATGCCACATTTATTTTAGGTGAATTGAAAACAGAGGAGCACCTCGCACATTGTGTGGAAATTATTGCTTCATTTACAACAATACATACACTTGGTCAATCAGCGATTTCTATGTACACACAAGAATGTGTCAGACAGGCTATACTAACAGGCAGTTTAGATAGCATATATAATGTTTTAATTCCAATCAGTGATACAATTGAATCGGTGAGAACATCCACACATTATCCACTCCGGTTAATGTGTAACCTGTACCCAGGCTTATCAGATTGGTGGGGACATGACTGCAACACATACTGTATAAGGGATGCTGGTATATACAACACAGACAAGCTCAGCTGTGAGTGTACACGTGGTTACTGGGATCCCTCGTGTGACAAACAATGTTTGTATTCAGATGGTCTGCCCTGTGGCGGAGGAACTTGCAAGACATCAGATGGTGTATGTGTATGCACACAAGAAAGATTCAATGCCTCAAACGGCTGCAGGTCTTGTTCAGATGGCTGGGAAGGCTTAGACTGTTCTTCAATTCTCGGAAATTTTCCACAAGATCTCGCGACTTTCTCTGGTCTCAGCTTCGGACAGGGCCATTTCGTCATGTTTGATGGTCAGGCATTCGATATTCACCGACCGGGTGAATACAAGCTGTACAGTAAACATTCGGTTTCCGTATCAATCTACATTAGGATGGTTCCATGTGGCAAAGGTCATGCTTGTATTCAACAAATTTGGTTGAATATGGATACAGATGCTTTTATTATAAAGACGCCCCTCTACGCCGGTGACAACCTTATAATGAAGCACAACAATGAAAGTTTTACCATGATTGACTTGTCATATACACTCAACAATGGTTTAACAATTACGTGGATAGACAAAGCAACCTTACAGTTCGTTTTCGGATCTATATCGCTAAAAGTAACTCATATTAAAGAAACTAATTTCCTTTCATTGACAGTTGAATCTTCTTGCGACAAAAATGATATCAGTGGTCTCCTAGGAAACTGTAACGGTAACCATGACGATGATTTTCTTACAGGACAAGGAAGATGCATACCGTACCACCAAATAAGTGCAGAAATAATTGATGGTCCATTTGTACAATATTTTGGCATTGACGTCACTGCAACAAACAAATTCATCTATACATATCCAGGATCTAACATCAAGGAAACTCAAGACCTTACTCACGGTTACGGATTACTTTGCAATGGATCTTCTGCAATGTCTGGAAAAATCCCTACTGACATTTTCTTTGCAAATAAAACATTTAATGTGACATTTGATTTCAAGTTTAAGGCATTTACACCAAGTGGTTTCATCATAGGATATTTCAAACCCGGCGAACCAAGCAAAGTTAGTCTGTACTTGAACTCTTCCAGTATCTGGTTACATGTTGGAGGTTTGACCCACAATATTGGTTATACCATTGATTCAAATACATGGTATCATATCGTGATGACATTTGATGTAGAACATCAACAAGCTTTAATATACATCCACTCTGAATTCCACTTGTTACACATTCAAACAGTTTCAATTAAATTGGCACTATTTCCATCGTCAGGGCACATTGTCATAGGAAAATGGGAAGTGGACCCGCCATTGACATTTGGCAAATTTGTAGGCATATATGGCGAAATTCGTGTCTGGAACGTATTTCTGGATAGACCAAAAGTAACACAGGTCTTCATTAACCCTGAATTGAATGTAGAAGGTATAGGAGTACATTACCGGTTCGCCGAGGGATATGGGTATGTTTCAATAGACAGTGTTCATGGACTTGGATTTTCTCTGTCCAAAACAGAACACATTGCATGGATAATAACGGACAAGCCTGGTGCTCAAATTACTTCATACAACATTAACATCAACATATATACAGACAGGTCACAGCTTGAAACTTGTAACTCAGTCTTTTCTGTAAACTCTGTGTCACAATCTTGTAGTGGATTTGGTGACAGATTTTCAAGTTTCTACAGAGATGCTTGTAAGTCGGATAGCAGCTATCTTTATGCACTATACGCGTACATAGGCTTCTGTAGAAAAGTATTTCAGCCTGTTACAGACCCTGCTAAAGACCTTTGCTTAGACTTCACAAGTAAACACTACGAAAGCATTTGCTCAGAATACTGTGTACATGGAACCCCAACATTTGATGGCTGTAAATGCAATCCAGGTTACTGGTCTTGGAACTGTAAGAAGGAATGCCCTGATATAGTTGGATCTAACAATCTTCCTTGTCATGGACATGGTACTTGTGATGTTACTACAGGGACGTGCTTGTGTTATCCAGGCTTCAACTCCTCACAAAACTGCTCAGAGTGCTTGAGCATGTATAATGGAGACCATTGTGACAAAACTGTTTTAAGAATCCCAGAACCTCCTGTAGAACCTGATTCAGTTTCTAATGGCAGCATGCATGTGTGCCAGCTTTTTGGAGCTCTGAAGGTGAAAAGTTTTAAAAATGAAGTATACCAAATAGTATATCCATCTGAATGGTATCTCTCTAAACCTATCAATGAAAGTGTACCATCTGTTAAAATCAGAACTGTTCAATGCAAGAGACGTATCTGTATAAAATCAATGGAAATCAGATACGTAGAAGAAACGGTTCAAATTGATGGATCTGCTGAAATTGGCCAAAGAATAAAAATCAACAATGGTACAAATATCGATGCTTTGACTTATTTTAGCTACATTCCAAGGTCAACATATGCATTTGTGCTTTCTACAGTAAAGAAACTAAATCCAAATAAAATGAAAGTTTTTGTTACCTTTAACAGAAAAGGCTACCTGTCCGTCCTTTTGGAAACTAACTGTATTTCTTGCACTGACTTCACATTGTGTAAGACGAGTTCAAACTTTATAGATAACTACATTGCCCAGAACCCTTTAACATTTCAAGGCATCCTAGTTCCTGTAACGGACGCTTCTCTTGATCCGAGACCAAATGAACCAAATAATTTTGCAGAAACCAGCTTACACTTTAAGGACAATACTGATACTGCATCGGTAGTTGGTTCTTCAATAATAACCTTCAATGATTTATATAAGATCGATGTTAACATTAAGATACAAATAAGTTTCAGGCCATTGGCCAGTACTTCAGGAGGGATCATGCAGTATGTGGGAGGGTCAATATTTTGCCTGTATATAGATGGAGGTAGGCTCATGGCTCAAATAGGATCCATGGTTATTGACACAGGAATATCTATACCAACTGGTGAGTGGTGCCATATTGACCTCATGACTGATTCCTTAACAGATACAATTAAAGTAACAGCAAGTTTTTCAAATCAAAACATAGCAACACAGGTCGGTGTCTTTGCAAGCGGAAACAACATTTTTTCTAATGGCGGCAGGCTTATATTAGGAAGACCATTGACATCTTTTGATCACAGTATTGTAAACGCAATTAATAGACCATTTATTGGAGAATTAGACAACATGAAAATGTTTGTGAACGACAACAACTTTGCAATAATGGACGTGGATTTTGATGCATATACTGGTGGTATTATCGTGGACAAGGCGGGGTTTAGTAACATAACGGTTTACCAGCCATATGGTAATCAAGGCATCGGAATAGGAGTGTCATCTTACCCTTCGGGCAATTTACCAATTGATTCATCCGTACCATTTACTAGTGAATTGATGTACCAGAAGTCAAGAGAGATATGTCAAGGATATTTCAGTAACAATGATATAACTAATGACTGCATTAATATTGGTCAAGATGCCATACTTCTTTACAAGTCGACTTGTGTTGAGGAAATCATCAGAGAAAATGATGGAGCAGCTGGACTTTCAATCCTTCAATCTTTTACAACTTTATGTTACAGTCATATGGCAAATACTGAACAGAACGGAACGGCCGTCGATCCATCTAAATATTTGTGTACTGAAGATTTTGCATTGGCTGGTTTCGTGGGATCAAATTGTGATATACCCTGTATTAATCCATCAATGTCAAGTGACGGATTAACTTGTGTATGTGCAGACGGATACTGGGGGAAAACATGCGCAAAGGAATGCCCCGGTGGGGCCCAAAACTCATGTAATGGTAAAGGAACTTGTGATCCTGTGCATGGTTTGTGTACTTGTAGAGAAAATTTCAAAGGAGCCGATTGTTCGTCGTGCAACAATGGATTCCACGGTTCAAACTGCCAGACCGCGGTTTTGGGTGTTGTTTATGAAGCCGAGACCGTTTACACAGCCTCGTTTTCCGGAGATGGCTATCTAAAGACATTTGATGGTGCATTGATACAACTTTACAATGGGAACAGACCATTAAGACTCCTTGCCAAAATAGACATACAGATCGAAATCCTGCTTGGAGCTACAATTTTGTACCAGCATTCTATCACTAGCATTGCTTTGAAGATATCCACTGATACCCTCATTATTTCTCCCTTACACCATGGAGCTATTTTCCTAAACGGTGCACTAGTTCAAAAGACTACTTTGTATCTACAGAACGGATACGTGTTGGAAAAGAATAGCACACTAATGTTCACAATTACTGGTCCGCATGGCTTTGCTGTTGTCATCATGGGAAGTGATAATGGCTTTGACTTAAGCCTTAAACTAGACGTGGGGGACTGTAACGTTGTGTCTGGAATTTTTGGTAAATGTACATATACCCAACCTTCAAAGTGTCACTCTTCCAACCTCACTTGTTTGATAGATAAAATTGGACTGGCTGAAACATTAAAACAAAACAGCTTTGGTACAAATGAGCTCAATCAGCATTACAACAAAATTGCATTAGCTAATACGGAATCAATGTTCCACCAAACAGACTTTCTATCATCAGTAACATCGGGATTTTCAATGATACTCAAAAGTGGCTACATTGTTCTTCCAGAGATTTCCATTAATTATATGCCAACAGATTCTAATTCGAGAACAATCGAGATGAGACTAAAATTTGTCACAATTTCAAATGGCCCAATTTTTAGTATAGCCAATCACCAGACAACTTTTGGTATTATAATCATCAATTATAAATTTCTATTTGCCTTTGGAAATGATACAATCACAACAAATATAGACGTTCCAAGCAATGAATGGACTAACATTGGCTTTGCACTAAATGAAATATCAGGTGAACTTTTGTTCCATGTGAGACACATGACTGATTACAGATATATAGTAGTCCACATTGACAAGTTTTTGACGAGATATGGTTCTCCATTTGAAATAGATTCCCGTCCATTTATAGGTAAGTGGCAGACCACTGGCACTACTTACATTTCTACAGTGATGGACGGTTACAGTGCCCCAAACTTCTCTGTGAACAGATACCTCATGTTTGACCGATATGTCACGGTTGATGAATTTTTCGTTCACTTTGAAATCAATATTGCAGTCAACAGCAATGGAATCTTATTTGGAAGACCTATACTTTTATTTAATTTTATGGAAGGAACTGGATATACACTTTTAGACTACATTCATGGAATACGAGCATATGTTTCTCTAACAGCATCATTTACGTGGGAAATTGACAGCCCAAGTATTATCAGTAAGGTAACGGATGTTGAAAATATGGTTGCAAGTCCTCCTAATTCAACCATAGTAGCAAAGTGTGAACACTTAAAAGGTGTGCTCCATGCACATTGCAAAGATTTACCAGAATATTTGGATTTTATGTATTTAAGATGTTTGAGAGATATTAAAATAACTGGAAGTATGGACAACGGTATTGATTCAGTTTTGAATGCAGCTTGGGAATGTAAAATCAAGAACAACTATGATTTTTTGCCATCGAATTCCGAGTGTAATTCCTTTGGATCGAGGATTTATCCAGTTGCTGTAGGGGAAAATTGCGACAGTAGTTGTTATTACGGGAAAGTAGTGGACAAAGCATGTATTTGTCTTCCGGGTTACTATGGAGAGTCGTGTCAGTCTGAATGTCCGGGCGGAGCAGGTAATGCCTGTAATCACCATGGCATGTGTAACAAAACAACGGGAGGGTGCATTTGTGATGAAAACTGGAATGGAGATACAGAATGTAGCTCATGTTCTGAGTTCTTTTCTGGGGAAGCCTGTTCCGTATTAACAACGGATCCAACTGACGGAGAAGGGACACATATGATACACTGTAAAGGTTATCGGAAAGGGGCATTCACAAGCTTTGACTCCAAGCGAAAGAAATTACCATATGCGTTTGACAAAGCTGTATTATTAGAACTTGACCGCTTTAGAATACTGGTGAGTACGTTAACTTTTAAAAAAAATAAGAAGCTCGTATTTATAAAGGAGTCTAAAAAGTTGGTTATACAGTTTTCCCCCATATCATATGTTATTATGATTTACTACAGTTACACAGAGACCTTTCTTTGATTTTAGTAACACTTAATAGGAGATATATAATATAGTAAACACAGGATACTAAAATGTTCAACATTCTGAATAAAGGTTCCATATTCGGCATACATCATGGTAAGCAGTAGTGTGTAGTAAATTAATTCTATCATTAAATGAGACATTCTCTTAATCATGAAATGAAACTTTAGCCTTGCTCATTTTTTAATGATCTTTTAATGAACTCTATGTAATTTCAGGTATGAACACGATGAAATCTCGTAATTAATTTATTGAAATAACAAACACTTGTTACATATTATTTACAGATCAGACAGACAGTCTCCAAAGAAAAAGGGGATGATACTTTAATCATTGATAGAATATTTGTCACATACAAAGACACATACATCGACTTTGAACTTGTCAATATGTTAAATACAAATGGAGCCAAACCAAAGATGATGGCACTTATTAATGGGAGCAAGTGGAAGAAAAACAAACTGGTGGACTATTCCCTTGGGGAAATGTATTTAACCAACGAGAATTCCAAAACAGTTTCTTTAACCATGAAAGCAATCGGGTTATCTCTTGACATCAAAAGAGGAAGCACTTTCTTTAAAATTGACCTTAGCTTACCAAAGGACACTAACTTAACCGCAGGACTTTGTATGCACATTCCAGAAAATCCTTCTGTGTTACCAATTGGAAAGTACGAGGTTTATAGTAGTTCAAACACCATTCTCGGACAACCAAGGACTCATGTAAGTTTTGTTCATGATATGTTGTTGTGGCCTCTGCCAAATCGTAAATTACTGAATATTATAGAACATATTTCTTCTCAATTTCATTAGTCGGCTGTAAAATCTAGTTTATTAGCCCAACCTGTTTCTACCGTTTGCTACAGTGGCACAGAGGTGACGTCCTCAACACTTTTTAGATCACCTGGAGCCGAAGGCTCAAGGTGAGCTATTCTGATCACTCAATGTCCGTCGTCCGTTGTCCGTCGT
>JAUELF010242937.1:0-12447 GCA_031471495.1 Clinocardium nuttallii | reverse complement strand
TCAGTTACATACAGTTCGAAAGTTTCTTTTGGGAATGACTTTGGAATTTCAGTTAAATTCATACTAGAACAGTCAATAACTATTTCGTCATCACCAGGTCTCTTATAGCAAATGCAGCCATGACAGTCTCCAATTAGCGATGTTTTCACCAACTCTTCGTGTAGATTCAAACTGCTGCATTGTCCCTCTTGATTGTCCGTGGGCCTATTACATCTATGGAGAACGCCGATTTTGGTCGAAGTTATATGATGTCTAAAGAGGCACGTGACTAACAGACATCCAATCAGAAGGATTCCTGTGCTTGTCAGCATGATTTCAAAGTTTTGATCTCATCTCTTTTTCAAAACAGATCTGCCAACTTGATTTTACTTTGTCTGAAATAGATTATCGTTGTTAAGCTTTTACCTAAAACATCTATCTTGGATTCGTCTGTTAACAATGCATTTAGATCAAGTAACATAGGTGTAAATAAATTGACATCAAAATAGAAACCCGAAAAGGCATATATTTCCAGATATTTGGTCGAAAACATATATTTTTGCTTTTGTGCTTTCATTCTATATCATACTTTGTAAATAAATAGAAAATAAACACATATAACCATAAGGACAAAGGAATTGTCTTAAAGAGATTTTCTATAATTTTGCCCAGATAGTGTACGTTGGAATAGGTAACTAATGATACGTCATTGAACAAATTATAAACATGCGTCATGCTGCTATTTATCATGCCCACATGTACGAAGCGTGATCAATGTAATATTCTATAATATAGTTTTCTTGTATACATATATTCATTTCAATAAAATAAATATAAATGTCACATTCTGTAAGAAAGAACAAATGCAAGCTAAACCCCATACAGAACACATTATACAGGAATGGAGTATATAGTCAGTCGCCACGTGTATTATCAAATAAGAAATTAAGTAATGAATAATTGAGCCTTTCCACGAGAAAACCAACATTTTGGACTCTGCGTAATGTATCGATCCAGATAAGCCTGCGCAATACGCGCAGTCTAATACGGGTCGATACACACCGTCTCAGAGGGATAGAGGCATAGAGTAATTATTCCTTAAAGGGAAAATTCCCATAAGGTGAAAAGTGTATGTACGCGTTAGCCTGCGAGGCATGCTTAGGCTGATCAGGGTCGATACAAGACAAGTTCATAATGTTGGTTTTCTAGTGGGACGGCTCATTTGTCACAATTGCTTTAACTACTTGTTAAAGGGGTTATGTTCTCATAACACGATGTTTTAACCAGGAATTATCCATAATTTGCTAAGTTGTGTTTTAGTGATGTGTGTCAGGAATCCGCCGTGCGGCCGAGCGATAAGCGTGGGGGATTTCGCACCGGGCGTCCCGGGTTCGATCCCCAGATATCTGACGATTCATGGTGGAGTGTACATGGACAAGGCACATTTCCAAGGCTAGTTCTGGTGTGAGGATCATGAATAAGTGAATGTCGCCGTCCGTAATATAACTGAAATAATGTTGATGAATGTTGATGAGTACGATTGAAATATGTGACCTGTCGCCGTGATATAACTGAATTAATGTTGATGAGTACGATTGAAATATGTGACCTGTCGCCGTGATATAACTGAAATAATGTTGATGAATACGATTGAAATCGGTGAACTGTCGCCGTGATATAACTGAAATAATGTTAATAAGTACGATTGAAATTGGTGACCTGTCGCCGTGATATAACTGAAATAATGTTAATGAGTACGATTGAAATCGGTGACCTGTCGCCGTGATATAACTGAAATAATGTTGATAAACACGATTGAAATCGGTGACGTGTCGCCATGATATAACTGGCATAATGTCGTTGAATACGATTGAAATCGGTAACCTGTCGTCGTAATATAATTCAACTAATGTTGTTGAGTACGATTGCAATCGGTGACCTGTCGCCGTGATATAACTTAAATTATGTTGATGAATACGATTGAAATCGGTGACCTGTCGCCGTGATATAACTGAAATAATGTTGATGAATACGATTGAAATCGGTAATATGTTGCCCTATTTTGACTTTAACCTTTCAGACATACAGTAAAACTGAAGCAGAGAAGTTAAACATATTGACAAACAATCAATTTATCTATAGAATAAAGTTCAAAACAAAGTGGCAAATGTAGAAATTGCATATCATGAGACAAATTTCTCCCTTTGTCACAATTTTCCCAACATCGCCCGCTGCAGCTGCGTCAAAATACGTCTGCGATTTAGGAAGTAGTTAAATTTCAATAATAATTGAAACAGATATCCGTGCTTCAATACTGCCACAGTCCAATAAATAACGCCTTATCTGCGGTCCCTTGTTTGTATTCGAATGTTTGGTCCGACCAGGAAGTGTTGAAGGGGTTTAATTTGTAAAGTTTGTTTTGTTTGTTTTGTTTTTCTCGAGATAATAACTGATGTGATGATCATCCCTTTATAACATAAAGTAGTTTCCCCCATATAGACGCTTTCTGACGTCTATGAAACGGACGACTTTTGAAAACATTGTCACAAATGAAGAAATAGCCCATGATGAGCAATTTCTTCTTTTGTCACGATGTTTTCCACTTTTAGTCATTGGTTATCCATTCAAATATAGAGATTTTTATTTCTTCAACAAAATATGTTCAAAGTCGTCTGCTGCAGATTTATTGTATCTGGGAGAAGGGTAACATAGGCCTTCCAAAATGCAAATGAACTCAATGTTAGGTTCGACACATACTGATAAACTTAAGTACTCTTTATTTACGTGTTATTAAACTTTCACAGACGACAATTGAAGGGTTTTTGGCAAACGACATTTCTAAATATGGTGGAAAAAAAAGAAATTGTCTCGTTCTTTTACCTGCAATATTTGAAACTATTTATATCCATCAAAGATAAGGATATCTCTGTGAAAAAAAAAATTCACAATCGTTGATTTATTGATATTACACAGGTGTACTAACAATACTTATTATTGTTATTTTCACACCACAATTGTGCATGCGTGTCCCTCCCTTTTTTCCAAAGCCAAAAAAATAACAATGAAATGTAATAAACAGATTATTCAACTTATTTCTTCAAAGATTAGAACATATTTCACTCGCAGTCGCGTGAATGGGTCAAGTCACTCCCATTCACGCGGCGGCTCGTGAAATATAATCTTATCTTTGAAGAAATAAGTTGAATGATCTCTATATAAGACATAAAGATAGCATACACCTGTACCATATTAGACCGAAATATAGCATATCCCAAATAAGATACATGTATAAGACATAAAGATATCATACACCTGTACCATATAAGACAGAAATTTAGCATATCCCAAATAAGATACATGTATAAGACATAAAGATAGCATACACCTGTACCATATTATACAGAAATTTAGCATATCCCAAATAAGATACATGTATAAGACATAAAGATAGCATACACCTGTACCATTTAAGACAGATATATAGCATATCCCAAATAAGATACATGTATAAGACATAAAGATAACATACACCTGTACCATTTAAGACAGAAATATAGCATATCCCAAATAAGATACATGTATAAGACATAGAGATAGCATACACCTGTACCATTTAAGACAGAAATATAGCCTACGTCATAAAATACAGAACTATAGCATATGTCTTATAAAACAGAAAGATAGCATTCATCTGATAAAACAGAAAGAAAGTATATGAATGTATTAAATATATTAAATAGGAAGTACGTATCATATAACGCAAAAGAAAAATATTGTCATTAAAGACAGATCGATAGCATATGTCGTATAAGACAAAAAAATAAAACAAAAATGTTATCACATACAGAAATATAGCATATACCTGTATTATATAAGACAGAAACGTAGTACATATTATATAACGCGGAAAGAAACTACATATCTTGTAAGACAAAAAGATAGCATATGTCATATCATATAGAAATATAGTTTTTGTCATATATGACAAACATATAGCATTATGTCATAAACGACAGAAAGATAGTTAGCATATACTTGTATCATATAAGACAAAGAGGTAGTACATATTATAAAAAGAAAACATGTATCATATACGATAGACCGATAGCATATTTCATATAAAACAGACAGTAAAAATATATCATATAAGACAAAAGGATAGCATATACCTGTATGATATAATACAAAGGGGTAGTACATATTATATAACGCAGACAGAAAACAGATAGCATGTAAGACAGAACGATAGCAAATGTCATGTAAGACAGAACGATAGCAAATGTCATGTAAGACAGAAATATAGCATATATCATATAAGAAAGAAAGATAGCATTGTGTCATATATAGACATAAAGATAGCATATACCTGTATCATATAAGACAAATAGGTAGTACATATTATATAACGCAGAACGAAAACACATGTCATGTAAGACAGAACGATAGCATACGTACTATAAGACAGAATAGAAGTACATGTTGTAATGCAGAAAGAAAACACATATCATATGAGACAGATCGATAGGATATATCATAAAAGACAGACATAAATAGCATTTGTCATTTCAGACAAAATATAGCATATGTTATATAAGACAGAAAGATAGCATGTAATATAAAGCAGAAAGATAGCATATGTTATATAAGACAGAAAGATAGCATGTAATATAAAACAGAAAGATAGCATATGTCATATAATATAGATGGATAGTAGATATCATATGGATGGATAACATATATCATATAAATGGATAACATATATCATATAGATGGATAACATATATCATATAAATGGATAACATATATCATATAAATGGATAACATATATCATATAGATGGATAACATATATCATATAGATGGATAACATATATCATATAAATGGATATCATATATCATATAGATGGATAACATATATCATATAGATGGATAACATATATCATATAAATGGATAACATATATCATATAGATGGATATTATATATCATATAAATGGATAACATATATCATATAGATGGATAACATATATCATATAAATGGATATCATATATCATATAGATTGATATCATATATCATATAAATGGATAACATATATCATATAAATGGAGAACATATATCATATAAATGGATAACATATATAATATAGATGGATAACATATATCATATAAATGGATAACATATATCATATGGATGGATAACATATATCATATAGATGGATCGAAGATACAATTGATGAAAGAATTATCGCAGGTACCATGTATCATATAGAACACATTTGTAGCAAATATCAGACAGAACAGATACATATAAACAGAAAGACAGCACATGTCATATAGAAGAGATATATGGCATATATAATTGAGGACAGATATCTAGCAAAGATAAGCATGAGACGATAGACAGATAATGCGTTAGGATTCGAGGACATATATGAATACCTTGATAATACATAGTACGAACGCTATTGAACATTTTACTTGAGTCTAATATTGACATCGATAATTCAAGGATTCTCTCTAAAGGTGCTTGATTAAATGAAATAATATTGATCAGATATAAATGAGCCAGCCCTTTCCCTCTTACAAAAATTCTGCAGCAGATGATTTTGAACATATTTTGTAAAAAACTGAATTGGATGGATAACTTATTACTAAAAGTGGAAAACATTGTGGCAAAAGGAGAAATTGCACGTTTTGTGCAATTTCTCTTTTTTTCAAAATGTTTTCAAAAAGCTGTCTGCTGCAGAGGCTTCAGAAAGCGTCTATATGAGGGAAAGGGTTAAACTTATCTATTTGACAACTATTGTAAAACAAGCGTTTAGTTCGATGTCAGATGAATTGCGTTTCCTTACTGCAATTGCATGATGTGATAGTTTGTATTGTCGTTCATTTTGAAAACATCTGAGGAAAGATCTCTAGAAAAGTGGAAGTAGTATTTTCGTACAGAGTTTGGAAACATTGTGGGAAAAGTGAAGTTTGCAATTTTTAGCAATTTCACATTCCCCCTCAATTTGTCTACTGTATTAGCGCGAGATGTTGTATGTGTCAGGGAATGGCGAACATTCTTTAGACATAGGGAATGGCGAACATTCTTTAGACATTATATCAGCTGTTCCGCGAGAAACCAAACATTGTTGACTCTGTGTAAAGTATCGACCCGGATCAGCCGTAGCATCCCGCGAAGGCTTACCCGGATAGACACTTTTCGCCTCTTGTGGATTTCATGTTTAAGTCTATACCTCTATCCCCCTGAGACGAAATGTGTCGGCCCTAATCAGTCTGCACGGACTGCAGAGGCTGATCTGGATCGATACATTAGGCAGAGCCCATAATGTTGGTTTTTCTAGCAGGACGGCTCATATTTCGAATATTCGGATATGAATATGCATACCCCTAAAGTAGAACATACCGGAAAGAGGTTTGAAATGCCAATCTTGAAACGATTTGTTAACCCTTTCCCACATACACCAATTGGCGGCTCAGTTGTCACAATTGCTTTAACTACTTGTTAAAGGGGTTATGTTCTCATAACACGATGTTTTAACCAGGAATTATCCATAATTTGCTAAGTTGTGTTTTAGTGATGTGTGTCAGGAATCCGCCGTGCGGCCGAGCGATAAGCGTGGGGGATTTCGCACCGGGCGTCCCGGGTTCGATCCCCAGATATCTGACGATTCATGGTGGAGTGTACATGGACAAGGCACATTTCCAAGGCTAGTTCTGGTGTGAGGATCATGAATAAGTGAATGTCGCCGTCCGTAATATAACTGAAATAATGTTGATGAATGTTGATGAGTACGATTGAAATATGTGACCTGTCGCCGTGATATAACTGAATTAATGTTGATGAGTACGATTGAAATATGTGACCTGTCGCCGTGATATAACTGAAATAATGTTGATGAATACGATTGAAATCGGTGAACTGTCGCCGTGATATAACTGAAATAATGTTAATAAGTACGATTGAAATTGGTGACCTGTCGCCGTGATATAACTGAAATAATGTTAATGAGTACGATTGAAATCGGTGACCTGTCGCCGTGATATAACTGAAATAATGTTGATAAACACGATTGAAATCGGTGACGTGTCGCCATGATATAACTGGCATAATGTCGTTGAATACGATTGAAATCGGTAACCTGTCGTCGTAATATAATTCAACTAATGTTGTTGAGTACGATTGCAATCGGTGACCTGTCGCCGTGATATAACTTAAATTATGTTGATGAATACGATTGAAATCGGTGACCTGTCGCCGTGATATAACTGAAATAATGTTGATGAATACGATTGAAATCGGTAATATGTTGCCCTATTTTGACTTTAACCTTTCAGACATACAGTAAAACTGAAGCAGAGAAGTTAAACATATTGACAAACAATCAATTTATCTATAGAATAAAGTTCAAAACAAAGTGGCAAATGTAGAAATTGCTTATCATGAGACAATACACCAATTCTGCAGCAGAAGACTTTTTTTATTGACAGAACGATTGAAAATCATTGAATAGAGTTGAAAACATTGTGGCAAAAGAAGAAATTGCTCATTATTAGCAATTTATCCATTTGCCACAATGGTTTCAAAAGGCGTCGGCTGCAGAGGCGTCAGAAAGCGTGTGTATTGTCGGAAAGGGTTAACTTCAGGAAAACATCATTCCTTGTTCTTTTGTTCCTTTAAAACACAATTTTAAAACTGAATACTTCAATGGAAACAGATCACACAAATGTCATGATTTCAATACGATAAATTTGGGTTTAACACGTTTTCACTCTTATTTGGTTGACCAGTTCACGTACCCATAGTTTTTCTTGGCTTTCTTACATCAATAACACAACAAAGGTTATATCTATGTAACTGTCTGCTTTTTAACATATACTGCTAGCCCATTGGTCGGAGACGAACTACGCCTATCGCAGTAAATTGCTGATGGAAAGAATATTACCAGAGTTTTGGTTCGAACTTACAACCCTAGATTGGCAACTAACAGCTCACATCGATACCGACTGAGCTACCGGTGCATACTTTCTAACAGAGAATAACACGTGTGAGAACAAAAGTCAATTGGTCTTTATTCTGGTCTCACGTGCTTTTATGTCGCCCGACTCACGACCAATTATTTAATAAACAAACTGGATTTAAGAGTGACGGTTTAAGAACGTAATCGCTATAAGAGGATAATATCCCTTCAACATCCAAATGAATAAAGTTATAGACATGAGTTGCGATTAGATTCTACCACTCTGGAAAACTCATATCTTATGGATATATAACTACAATAAAAACTGTTGCAACTTTATTGAAGAGTGGTTGAAAGAAGAAATAGTTTTTTTAATAAAAAAAGAATCAGGTAATTATGTTTTATTGATCTATTATCTTTTCGTTATATTTATTGTTTCTAAAAACCTGAACTTACGAGTGTTTGAACAAAAGTCTGCGCTATCCATTTTTAACCATTTTCCACATATAGACGCTTTCTGACGCCTCTGCAGCAGACGGATTTTTTTAAAACAAGACGAGCAATTTCTCCTTTTGTCACCATGTTTTCAACTTTATTGTACGTTCATTTCAAGGGAGTTTCCAATTTTTTCGGGTATGTTTTCAAAGTCGTCTGCTGAAGATAATGCTGTATGCTGGAACGGATAAAGTCGGAGCGATCGTCTCCTGTAACAGACTGGTGTTTAGATTTGATTTTACAACTTATATTTTATGGATATATATGACTCTAATAATAAATAATTATAATAAACTTGTTGTAACATTTTCGAATGAGGATTTTTGAAAAAAAATAGGATTTTATTAAATAATCAGGTAGTTCCTTTCTATTGATATCCTTCTATCATGTATTTATCTACTTTTTGCGATTGTTCTTCTTCTTCTCTTTTGCCTTCTACAGCTTCTTCTTATTCGGCAAATTCTTCAGATTTCTTTCCCTTCTTTTTCTTCTTCTTTATCTTCTTCTTTTTGCATCTTCTTCTTCTTCTTTATTTTTGTCTTCTACAGCTTCTTCTTATTCAGTAAATTCTTCAGCTTTTCCCCCTTCTTTTTCTTCATTATCTTCTTCTTTTTGCATTTTCTTCTTCTTCTTCCTTCTTCTTCTTCTTTTTCTTCTTCTTTTACTTCTTCTTCTACTTCTTTTTCTCCTTCGTTGTGTTCACAAATATTCTGTGACACTACTTGGTTTTCGTTTAAAGTCATCATTATACCTTTAAACTTAATTGAGCACGTGTCAAATACATGTAAGAGATAATAATTTATTTTTTAAAATCGTTTCAGTAATGTAACAGTCCGGCCCAAAATTTGTTTGTTTTGAGTTTAACGCCGCTTTCAACAGATTCGGTCATATCACGGCGGTCAGTACACCTACCCATGTTTTCCACCAGTACTTACACAACATTCTTTCGAAGCCATCCTGCCCAAAATAAAACATTTGTCATTTGTGTACTACGTACATGTACATGTATATGTATGTTGTTTTTCGACTATGAACGAACAAACCAATGATGGATATCTAACTACTGTATAAGTTTGATTGATATACACTCAAATTTAAGACTTTATCGCGTTCACAAGCAATTGTTTACGGCCGCATTGACGGACGCACGCACGGACGCACGCAAGGTCATACTCATGGGAGAGTACTTGTGGGGTTATTTCGTTTGATGTATTGTTGAGGGTTGCAACCCACATGTATGCTATTCATTCCGTAATTACATCCCGTTAACAGAATGAATAACATTAATATGCAAATAAGATGCCCATTATAAAAGAAACAAAAACATCTAAGTGTCTTTATAGGGATGGTGGGTGGGTTTCAAGAAAAGCACGCACAGACGAACACAACGCCATGGCATAAGCTCTTCTGGCGCTAAACAACTAATTATCCACAATCGATCTCAGAGCAAGTTTTCAAAAATTATATAAATCACCCTTAATGTCTGCTTCCTGGATACTCAATAGTGTTAACCCTTTCCCACATACAACAATTAAGCAGAAGACAACTTTTTAAATATTTTGGCAGAAATATGCGACATATCTATAAATGAAAATGTGATTGTTTAACAAAATTGATAACGTAGTGGTAAACGGGCACATTTCTCATTATGGGCATGCTTGTCATTGTCCATGCTGTTTTTTAAAGTAGCATGCTAAGGATCCGCCAAGTTGCGTCTGCATGTGTCAAAGGATTTACAGCCCTTATCACCAGATTGAATATTAGATAAAGAGCCACGTCACTCAAAAACTGACTCTTTATAGTTGCTAACAGAGAATAACCAGATCAGTCTGCTGATCCTGTTCGCCATCTAAGCGTATGCGTGCCCTGAGTCACCCTAGGAAATGGTTATGGCCAAATACATACTATCGTAATAAACACATTAAGGTCGAATACCATTCATTGAATCGGCGCTTTCCGTACGAGGTCGGTTATGGCTAAATACATTATATCGTAATAAACACATTAATGTCGAATACCATTCATTGAATCGGCGCTTTCCGTACGAGGTCGGTTATAGCAAAATACAAACTATCATAATTAACACATTAGGGTCGAATACCATTCATTGAATCGGCGCTTTCCGTACGACGTCGGTATTCATTAACATGATACTAGTATATCATTTCGGTGATTGTCGTACTAAGAGAGTAGTGTTGTTCGTTGACATTAATGACGAATATCCTTCAAATGAATCGGCGCTTTCCGTACAAAGTCGGTATTAATTAACATAATACTAATATATCATGTCGGTGTTGTAAAAGATTAGTGTTGTTCGTTGACATTAATGACGAATATCCTTCACTGAATCGGCTCTTTCCGTACGGAAGTCGGTATTAATTAACATGCTATATCAGTTAGGTGATTGTCGTTCAATGTCGTAAGAGATGGGTGTTGTTCGTTGACTTGTCGGGGGTTTTTTCCGATGAAAATGGCAGCATGAATACGAACAATACCGATCTTCATTGACTTCATACGGAAATCACCGAGCCCATAACGAATGTACTACCTGCATTTTAATACCTCCGAAGATCGATTTTTGGATTGCGTGGCCCAACGTTATTATTGAGCCGTTCTCCACGGGAAATCCAGCAATATGGACTCACATCCGGGTCGACAAATTCCATCTCAGGGGGATAGAGGTATAAATTAATGATTCCTGAAATAGAAAATACACCGGAGGCGAAAAGCGTCTGTCCGGGTTAGCCTGAACCGGGTCGATGCTTTACGCAAAGTACAGCATGTTAGTTTTCTCGTGGGACGGTTAATATTATATGGCTGATAGTTGTTGAAGAATCTCGTACACTTGAGTGAGGCCATAAACCAATAAAAAAAAGTTTGATTTATATCAGTGTAGTCATTATGATTCATAGCAACATAACAAAGGAGTTGACATTTCTAATATTTGAACTTTGTTATCAGCAGTTATTTGCACAATTGTTCGATTTCATGTTTTTTGTGAGAGCAGTCGTTTATTTGTTGAATTCGATCACATGAAATATGTCAATTTACACAATTCAAATATCTAAGCTGACAATATGGGTTAATAATCCAGACAAATAAACAACAGTCAACCCTGTTTTAAAGACCACTTTCCCTGTATTTAGGAACAACACTTTGAGTTTCACAATTACTCATGTTCTGCATAAATGACCCGGATTTTCGGTGATGGGGAAAATTGTAAATGTGTTAAATGTTTTGCTGTAGATATATTACAAATGTTTTTACGTAGTTTTCACAACACGTAATTTTAATTAAAAATATTTGTTTTCTTTTGATTAGTCGTTTCTCTTACTCTTTCATTCCAATTCAATTCTGAGGTAATACAACAATATGAATCAAATATCTGCTAAACGGTGTGCCGGTAAAAAGGGTAAAATATACTATTGAGAACGTGGTAACTTTCGCTGGCTGAAATTTACGCAAACATTTCCACGACGCGAACATTACCACTTATACAGTATTAAAAAACACATATGAAAAAAAGACCATATTGTTGTGTTCGCATGGGTGGACTTTATACACATGTTTCACTGAATAACGAAATAGAACTTTGCTCAACATAAATAGAAATTAAGGCATTAACGATCAATGTAGATTATGTTCAAACTGATCGCCCATACAGCTTTATGTTTGTCGGTTAAGGTGGAGTTTCTAATGCTGGAGTACATGTTTCACCCAACTCGTACCAGTTACTGTATATATAACTTAATTTACACAATGGCTTAGACAAAGGGCCAGAATTAGATGTAGCATTTGTAAGGAATATTACGTTGCAGTAAGGATACGTGGATTTATAAGGAATATTACGTTGCAGTAAGGCTACGTGGATTTGTAAGGAATATTACGTTGCAGTAAGGATACATGGATTTATAAGGAATATTACGTTGCAGTAAGGATACGTGGATTTGTAAGGAATATTACGTTGCAGTAAGGATACATGGATTTGTAATGTACCACGAGGTGCGTGGAAC
>JAUELF010242936.1:0-21950 GCA_031471495.1 Clinocardium nuttallii | reverse complement strand
TGTCTAATTTTTCTCCTTGTGCTAAATTTCAAAGCATTACTACAGGAAGCCGCCTCCTGGCGGCTTCCAATAATTACATAATGTGTCCCCGATATTTTTCAAAGTTACTCAATGGATGTAAATTGTCAAAGAAAACTTCACAATTCTCATATTGTTTGGTCCCTTTCAACTGCTGCATATTGAAGAAGGCGAGCCTCTTGTTATTAGATGAAACATAACTGACGTGTTGGCAAAATCGGAGTAACAATTCGCATTTCCGTTCAAGACTTTTAAATAAATCAATACATATATGCATGGAAACAGTTCCCGTTCAAATATACAGGTTAATTAATAAAGTAATTGCTTCATTAACAAGGTATCAAATAAAGTTTCGATATATGTAAAGTTTTTTCAGTGCTTTAAAAACCACATATCATACCGGAAATAAATACAACTTTATATTTGTTTTGAAGTAGTTTAAATCATTTAAAAAGGCTTAACCATAGACAAACTAGAATCTGGTTATATAGGAAAAGTTCTCTTTTAATATAAACGGTCATCGTTTGAAACTCGGTTTAGATCCCTTATTTTCGAAACTTGCAGATGTTGTTTACAAAATATCAATAGTTACACTTAAAATATTATGGGTTTCCAATATCTAATTTCAAATAATCATACATATTCACTTATTACTGTTGTGTATTTTAAAACTTATATGTAATCATATGCCTTTAAATATAATGTGTGTTTGTTTGTAAAACAATCCCTTCGGACGATAGATAAGCAACACCAATAGTTTGTACATGCATACACTTATACTTTTAAACCACATTTCTGGTATATACATAGACTACTATTTATTTTATGATGCCAACTATATTTACAATATTGTCTTTTTTTATTTGACATTTAATGCATTAAGAGAAGTTCTGGTCCTTATATATGTTTTATTGCATATATCATGGATTACATATGTGAAACTGGTATATACACAATAAGTCAATAGGCGAAACTATGTTCTAGTAAACTATGTAGCTGTGCTTATCCGATAACTAAGCGTTGTAGTCAATACGACATGAACAGTACCATAGTACATTAATGTAACTAACATTCCAGGCTGGCATTCAATCTAAACAACTATCGATTGTTCTTGAACCACAATCAGCCGTACTTTACTGCATGAGTATGCCATTACAAACGTTGAAGAGGAATACGTCTGATTGCACGGATACCTTAACATCGCCATTCAATCATAGAACAAAGTGTTTGATCGTGGACTTTGGGGGTAAGGTCATTTGTTTAATATGTCTACTCATAGGGAGTACAAATACCAAGCTAGCATATGTATGCAACATTTCTTTGAGTCAAATACATACATATACAGAAGACATTTCGTTTATATACACAACGTAAGGCTTAATAGGTTATATATATGAAAGATAATATTTACGATCATTCGAAACGAAATTATTTATTCCATATCATCATGTATATATACAGTATCGATTTTGCTTACAATGTGCGATTAAAATAAAATACTTACATCTAACTCAGCTTGTTTTCCTGGAACATTTTGATTTTCCTATTTTTTTGTGAGAATCTTTTATTTTATTGTCCGTATATGTGTATATTATTGGTTCGCATGCTATGACCATCTTCGAGATATATGGGAAAAACTGGGTGGGATAACTTCTATGCAAACTGAGTTTAAACTGATTGCACTATTTTTTCTTATTTTCTTAATATTGTCCTGAATTTTATTTGACGTGAAATTATGCATAATTACCAACACAATAATTGTACAGTTTTCTATTTGTTAACATAGTTGAACATATATTCAACAACTTAGGTCATGTTAATTGTTAGTTTTATAGACCAACGCAAACTTTGTACACGCATGCAAAATTCAACGACATATGCATTCCACATATTGGCAATATATTGTCATTTATAAAGACATTAATTATTTAATTTTAGACTCTTCAAAGAGTTATCGGCCCTTGAATAAGCAAATATTTAGTTTTTAAACATCTATTATTGATGATTGGATTAATAAATAACTTACCAAGAATGTTAAATGTTTTGAGAAAAGAAAGTCACATAATTTTACAACTGTAGCTCTAAAGTCAAGGTCATAATCCAAAATCAAAGGTCAAATAGGGATTAAAAAGTGATATATTTCAAGACTTTCTCTTTGGATTTTCAAATTACTTGGTTCGTATGTTCACCTTCGCCGCTTGAAGGATTGAGGGCTATTGTTCAAAGGTCAACGGTCATCAATGGGTTATATAGAGCTTATCTTAGCTTCAGCTTAAATTATATCAATGGACTTTCAAATAACCAGCCACCATTTTTTCAAAAATCCAGTTGTTAAAGTATGGCTTGGATCATCTATATTTTCTCAGTTACTATGTTCTTACTGTTTAAGCTACACTTGTGGATTTGTATAAGCTATGCCGTTTCATATTGATGGACAATCGTGGCAAATTGTTTTTGTAATGTTAGTGTCAATTATTTATATTTTACTATTTGTTGCCTTTGTACCAAGACTTGTGATTAAGAACTTTCATTAACATTATTTATATGAATCAACGTCTTATGAATTGACATCGTGACTATGTCTTACTCAAAGAAAACACGAGATTTTAACACGAATTTAATATGTCTCAAAATCAATTAGTAATCTTATCTAAAATTATCACAAACAATTGATAACATAGAATTAATATGATGATAATCATATATGTGTGACATACTCTAAGAGATAAAGAAAATACTTAAGTAGGTCAGTGCACCGACCGTTGGTAGTTGGCAAAGGGACCTCGAGTACATCGAATTGCAAAGCTAGTAGATCCCTAATTTTGTTAACAAAACTTCATAGAAACGAACATGTGTGATGAAATGTTGACTATATTATTTTAGATACTACTTCTTATCTGTTTCGTAAGGGTATAGATAGTGAGATATATGAACAATTTGTTAGAACTGTGCAAGGTCTCATCACAACAAAAGTGAACAATTAAATTGTTGATGCAATGTCTCCACAAAACTCTAATAGGGATAATACAGTTTATGTACATTGTACCACATCGGTGAAACAAGCAGATGTTTGTCTAAAAGAAATTATGAATTTAATTACCAAGATCGAACAGGCATTGTCAGAAAAAGAACATCGATCACGCTATTTGGCAACTTGCAATGATGTTCTGGCTTTATCGGTTATGCAAATTACCAGTCATACATGGTCAGTAGTTTCTTATTTAAACCAGAACTTAAAACAGGCATTTTTTATCTGACATACCGTTATTAATTGCTACTATTAAGGGACAATGGATCAGATTTATGAGTCTAATTTCAATCAGCTGTGAATGAAAAATAAAGTAAAATGTCTGCAGTATAAATATTAGTTCCACGAAATATAATTGGTTTGCTTGGTCATTTATGAGTGTCCTATTGATATATCGATTGGGAGATAAAGCCCTTCGTTCATTAATTCAGATATGTATCACTAATCCGACCGCGGAACCATATGTTGACCTGGATCTCTCAAAGCATATTTTGCATGCTATCGGCTTCGTTCCTACAAATACTTTTTAGACTAACGACCTCTGCTCATAATCGATATACAAAACGGCCGAACTATTGTTCAAAGTCATGACTCCTGGGTCGAAAATGCCATTCCTCTTACCCAACTGGGCTATTGTGGCTCTATGCGTTGTCTAATAAGTGGTTGCTAACGTGTCTAGCATTTACGAAAAAGAGTTTTAATCCACATGTTTATTACAGTTTTGAGATCGTTAAATGTGAGTTGTTGTTATTTTCGCGATTATTTATGTACAGAAAAACACTAAGATATAACTATAATAACTACTTTTATCTTGTAAATAATTTCATTGATTTCAGGCGTTACCACGAATATATCCCTGCATACTCTAGTTGATAAAGACATTCGTTTGGAGTGCAGTTGGACGTCAGGAGTTTCTACTGGTTATTTTGTTTACGAAGAAGCCTTGAAACAATTGATTGTTCCTATTACAGGTGAAGCAGTTCTTCATATTTGCTTTAATACAATAGTGTCCATAACTGACCGAAGTAACGAAATAAGAGAGTATATTTAGATAACCTGAGCCGAAGGCTCTACGTAGTATATTCTGATCACTCACTGTCCGTCGTCCGTCGTAGTCGTCCGTCGTCGTCGACCGAGTCGTCTGAAAGTTTTATCTTTAAACATCATCTCCTTAACCACTGGGCTAATATCAACCAATATTTACTGGAATGATTTATTGGTGATACTCTTTCAAAATTGTTAAAAGAACAAAATCATATGATGATCTTTGATTGCTGCGGATTCAGAAAGGAGGATGGTAAAAGCAGCCATTCCTTTATTGACACTGTACATTGTTTAAGCCATATTGCTTGCTTGAAAAACAATGAACTCTAAGCTTCAAACAAGATTTCCCCCTAAACCAATGAAACAAAATCAACCAAACGAAACCTGTTCTGTGGTGGTCCACTTTGTAATTGTTCAAAGATGTAATGCCTTATTACAAATGCCATTTACTGTTTGTCATATTTCCACCTTTATAAGCAGAAGCATTTACTACCTTACTTTAACCCAGGTGGGCGATATAGGGCCATCATGCCCAGATTCGGCATCCTATTTTGTTTCTCAAAAAAAACTAAGACCAGCATTGCTTATTGTCTACAATCCTTTAAAATGAGATTAACATACGCTCCTAGCAAATACATTTATGACAGCAAATATATTTATTTACCTCATTCTTATATTTAAGGGAAGTACGTTTATGAGAAGTTCCGGAAAAGGCATTGTTCAGATTACGAAGGCGTCATATGTGATTTTAAATTGAAGTTTAGACACATCGGTAGACACGACGATCAAGAGTATTGCATGCTACGCATACCAGTCTCGCTAAAACAGCTTTGTGAAAAGGTGAAGGACATGACATTTAAAGACGCCGTTGCGCTTTCAACTATATCGGTAGAATACATTTCACGTGATATGTTAAAGATACATACTACATTTTTAAAAGGGTTGTTTAAGAACACGCTTCACAATATAATCAACCTGGTACGTGAAGTGCTTCAAGATACAGCAAGTACAGACGTTGATGCAGTTGTGTTTGTTGGAGAATTTGCTAAGACAATTTTACTTCAAGAAGCAGTGATAAATGAGTTTCCTGAAATTAGATTGATTATCCCAGCAGATCCTGAATTTGCCGTACTGCATGGAGCAGTGTTATACGGACACATGGTTGCGTAGGGTTCGTATACTGTCATCACTGATTCATCGGTTTGAAAAGGTGAAAGACATGGCATCAAAAGACGCCGCTGTGGTTTCAGGTATGCAGGTAAAGCGTGTTTTATTTGATAAACTTAACAAAGACCAAACACTTATGGAAAGGTGAATTTAAGGACACATTTAACAATACAATCAACCTGGTTGAATTTTATGATAGAGCAAGTACAGAGGTTGATCCAGCTGTGTTTAATTGAGACTTTGCTGAAACAACATTACTTCAAGAAGCAGTGGTTTATGAGTTTCCGCTATACATATTGATTATCCATACAAATAAGGTTGCCATATTAAAGGACGCAGTTAAATACGCAACTCACTTATACACAAAACACTTGTTATAATGTATACGTGTTATATCTTATATAATGTAGAAATACCCTAAGGACGCATTGATGATGCAAACTCCGTAAACATATTGAAAATAAACTTTGAAAGAATTCATGCGTTTTCATGGTTTCAAATTCCGCTTAGATAATTCGTTAAAGCGAAACTTTAGATTGTAGTTGTAAACGTGAACAAAATCAGCGATTGTACGACAATGTTTTCGTTTTCAACATTTGGTAAGGGTTAAACTCGGGTACTAAATGGAAGCCCTACAATTGGCTAATATCCAATGCAATCGAGCGTTACTTCAAATATCATCATACACGTGCATAAATGCAAAGTTTCCTTTCAACATGAGATCCTGGCTGCGATTGATAATCAATACAGACTTTTCATTTTCCAGAAAAACTTGCTTTACTAATTGGAATGCTTTCATCCCGAAGAAGAAGAAAGAACACAAATACAACTTAATCGTATGACTAACATACTTGTTGTGAAAGTGCGTAAAGTAATATGTATATTTGTGTAAATTTATAGGATCTATCAGTGTAATCCAATTATAAATGTGCATGATTTTGTAGTTTAAGACTAATAAAGATCACTTTGAATTTTGATTTCTTTCAGAAGTCAGTTTCGTTACAATTGTTCAAACTTTTACAAAAGCTAAATTTGTACTCGTATCGCTTGTTCAGCAAACAGATTGTTAAGAGTTGTATAGGCAATTGTTAGTTTTATGACGGTGTTTCCTTGGTAAGTTACCGGTTTCACTGTTATACCATTTATACTGTTATCAGCACGCCAGGAGGGCAGCCATTACTACCATGTTAATGTATTTTGTATGAACCCGCCGGGGATCGAACCTTTGACCTCCCGCACTTGAGGTGGACAACCTATCACTACATAACCGAGGCGGTTATCTGAATTCTATGTTTCGTAATACATTTTGAAGTATTGTAAAACACGGAATCTGAATTCGTTATAATAGACTACAAATATCACGTATTATAAAGGTATTTTGTTCTACGGTTAGCTAACACGAATAGGGGCATTACTTTATCCCGTAGCTACATGAACCTGCATTTCGACTAGGCAACGTCGGATTGTTATCAAAGTGCAATGGAATCTCTCGCGAGTTTAGTTTGTAATTGACTACGATTTGATTCAGACTGTCTAACATTTGGTTGTGGTTCATAAACCTAATAACGCAATCTCCTTGCAGATCTTGATTGTAAACGAACGACAATGGTGTAACCCCTTAAATATGGATCACGTCAGATGTTAATCAGTGATATCCGATAGCAGTTTAAATACTCGACCAAAAGGAAATAGGGCACAGCATATTTTACATAGTTTCTAGATAAAGCTTACATAACTATATAATCACTGGTTTGACATTCAAAGTTGATGTTTTCTTGACACAAACATGTCTTACTTACTTTCCCAGGATATAATCAATGTGTTGTGGCGGGTGGTATATGGAATTACCTGTATGTTGTCAGTGAAATTTTGCGTTTTTAATATAAGAGATATTAATTTTTCTGAAATTTGTTGATTATATATAATATGTTATATTTCGTTTGTGAACTCAAACATATACAAAGGTGCCGTCAGCGTCGCAGGTCTTAACCTGTAACGTAGGTGTGTCAAGCAAATGGCGCGGTGAATCCTTCTGGCTAGTTGTGCCTCCTGGCCCAGAAAGATCATGCACATCACCAGTCAACATGAAACGTCTTGTGTGTTCAAAAATTGTGTTCCTACAACTGTTGAAAGTAATACTGACACCAACGACAGATACGTGTGCTTGCAACATCCCGATTGCTCTTTGTTCTTCACCCGCATTATGTTTCCATCAGATTTCTGTTGTGATTTATGTGGTGCATTTGCTAAAGTACAACGTGACATGTTTGTTTACACGTAAAACAAAACAGCAATTTTGAGATTTACCAATTTTTAAAGACATCGTGCAATACAAATTGTAAACATGTGTTATGTAATAAATGCCATCTGTTTGTGGCATGGGATTTTTAGAACGCGTTTAATGTGTTAGTGCTTCCAAAAACGGTGTGACTTTGTCCGCAGGCACTTGTCATTTTCATTGTGTGAGTATGTGGGTGGCATCAACGTGACAAGCGAAGCACTAAGATTAGTTATTTTATTCTTTTTCGGCGTGGACCTATTTCCAATTTACATTGCTTTATTGTTTTAGTGCACTGTAAATTTATATTTTTAGAGAACTTGCGTTTCGAGTGTCTGTTGTCTTAAATGTTTTATTTTGACGGATTTGTCTCATAATCCAGCTCTTGGACGAGACTGTTTCATGTTTCGTTATTTCAAATGTTTCCTTTCCAGAACACCACGTCGGGCTCAGAAAGATGTCTTGATAGTTGTAAATTGTAAGTGATGTCAATGAATGTACATGCATTTAGGGAATAATATACCGCCTTATAGTTAATGCCTCAAAAACAAAATGTGTTACTTTGTTTGGATATCAGCTTGAAAATTTATTTGATTTGTCATCGAAAATACAACATATATTTTACGCAATTTAGGCCACCGGCCTATAATATAACATAACGTATATCATATAAATTAAGACAAAACCTCTTAAATTTTCTAGAAGTGCAACCAGTTTGACCAGAAGTAATTCCTTGCTCAACAGATTGATACATTGTTAGCTGTTATGCAATAACCAATACTTAATTAATCACCCAGTTCATTTGATAATGCAGAAGGTTTTCAATATACGGCTTGAGAGTTCAAGTTCATGCTCAGTCAACTTACTTCCCGAAAGTCAAGTCTATTTTTTTCCAGAAGATTTATAATATTTCTAGGAGCTTAAAAGTGTATAGATCGGAGCTTGACTATGAAGCTAGAGAGTATGATCCCAAAGCAACGATAATTATGTAAACATATAATATATATGTACATATGTCTCAACATTTTGAAAATAAGTAATTCTGCCAATCAATTTTGCAATCAGACAAGCAGTTGAATAATTCAATAGATGTTCACCTAAGCATTATTAATGCCACATTGTTATATTTTTGAAATGAGACAAAGAGCCTCCGCATTTTGTATGCCACAAAAGGAAAGTATTTTCCAACCAATGTAAGCGGTTTATTAATTTAATTGTAAAGAGGGTCACATGAGGAAAATTCCTGCCAAGTTATACCAAAATAAGAGAATACAGCAACCATAATTCAACATATAAATCAGTCCTTTGAACATTTTGAAAATAGACCAGAAACATATTATTGAGCAACTAATTGTTTAAAAGCAGCTGCTGTTTAAAGAAATACAATGGTTGCTGACAAATGTTGCAGGATTGATTCAAAAGATCAACTTTTAGCATGTTGTGTTCAAATGGGCTAAACAATAAAATTGCAGTTAATTGATTACATTTTACGTATCGAGCTATATTGTCATTTGTATCCGCTGTGATATGAACTCAGAACTTTTGGATAGACCAGACGATTTACCAGTTAAAACTATTTGTGTCAAATATAGCTAAATACATTTCATTTACAATCATTACTGGCCTAAACAAAGTCACAATGGTAAATTCCTCATTTTCCTAGAAAAAGGAATTCCTATTAAATCGAATATTGTAATATTTCAGCCCCTTCTTTCTGGCAGTCATGTTTTTCAAGAACAGGAATAAGTTTATCAATATTTGAAGAGGGTTATCAAAGGAACAATTTTTAAGTAATATTGCCGCTTTTCCTTGTATAGAGGACTACCAAAGGGCTATTCTTATAACGTTTCATTGGTTTAGCAGGATACATTATTTAACCTTTTCACACTAGTCTTGTAGATGACTTTTCAAGACACTCATAGTGAATATTTCCTGACATAACTTATATACTCTATCTCATGGCTAAATGTTTATCTAAAATGTGTTCAATAGGTTGCTTACCTGTCTTCAATTTTGTCTACTGCAGAGTTGTTGTATATGAAAAAGGGCCGGATGCCTAAATATTTGAATAAACAATTGAATTAATAGTATAAACTGAGTCATCACAGCATTATACCCTAGTTTGAAGCAAACAACTAATGTTAAAACATAATGAGCATTTCTTTCAACTCTAACCAAAAGTTTAACGTTCATTTATAGACGTTGCAAAATTGGCTAAGATGTTTTCGAAGTGTTTTCTTGCATATTTTGTTTATGTGATAAAGGGTTAAAGCTTATATATCGTCTTCATATATTTATATTCCATTCTCATTTGGGGCTGTAATCTTAAACTCCTACTTCATCATCAATTCAATTATACTTCGCAATGACAAAAACACATGTTTGTAGCAAAGCACAAAAGTTCAATCTGGATACGGTTTGAGAAAACAAAATCTAAATGCATTGTTTACCTCTGCTTGGCAACAAACAGCCATATTCCAGCATACACAACGTGTTTTGAAGTGACGTGAACAGTTTATTGCACCCATATGAATCCATAAAAAACTTTTATAATTGAAGGCTATAATTTCATTCTTATATAATTCAACTGCTAATTTATCAAAGACAGTTCAGAATTACCTTGGCTTACACCTATCGTCAATTGCATTACTTGTTCGAGACAAAGATACACTATATATATTCTCTTGAATTATTTATAAATGAAAACAAGCATACTCAAAAACAATAGAATAGGCCGAAGCTATAGCATTACTTCAAATCCTTTCTTTGCTAAAGGCAATTTAAGGCATTTAAAACAATGCAGATTCAGTTAAGATGGATCAAAATTGGCAGTCTCTCGTTATTTGGCTTTGTTTGTTTTCATATTTTCACAAATATCCTGTAAGAATGCAATAATTCCGATTCAGATATAGACTGCTGAATGCTCTGTGTATTTCAATGAATTAAGTGATGATACGATAAAGGAACCATCATTCGTCTAGTCATACTTGTATACATCGTAAACTGAACACGCAAATTCGAAAGGCGAGTCTTATAGGCTTGGGTTAGGTTTTAATTTTTATTATCCGGGTAACAATAATGAGGACTCTGATTAAACTGCACCTCAATTAAACTGAACTGTTAAGTGCGTAATTTATACCACAACGATTGTTTTGGTCTAAAATGGTTAATGGCTTTTCGCACGATTTATTCCAATACATGAATTTAATAACAGTTCAACCATACACCATATCCTACCCATTGGAAAAACCAACGATGTGGTATCATTTAACTTTTTTCTTTGGACATTTCTTTGAGTATTCTGAATTTAAAAAACTGTTATCATTATGATAAAACAAGTGTTATGGTTATGTGATAAATATGCATACCTCAATAATTCTTCACTGCTTGGCATTTATGAACGTCAAAGAAGTCCCGCCACTTATGTATACTCTATCAACCCTTTTCAATGTAACTCGCAAGTCTTTATATGTAAATGTTTAAAAGAGCAAGTCCAATTAATGTAAGCAAATTAAAAGTTCCGTTTACGATCAATTATAGAAGTAATCACGAAGCTCATTACAAACCAACTTTTGAAAAGACAGAATGTGTAGTGTTAGCATGCAAATAATGTAATTCACCCTTCCTTTGAATCTGGATATGTTACGTCTTTTGCTTTGTGTATGGCAGAATTATATACTCATGTTTAACTGGCCAAGTTGAACATAAAAATATGCCAACGGGTTCAGGATAATATTTCCCTGATTCTTATTGGAAGTGCTGCAGCCACTCAAACTTTACTTTTTATATACTGTTAGATATGATTTAAAAAAACTGTCAATTTACATAGGAAGTGAATTTTTGGTGCAAACAAAGCTGGTTTAAGACAGAATTATTATGTTTAGAAAAACTAACTATAACTCGATTAAACCGTCTTAGTAGTATCCATGTATCTGTATCGCTTATACTGGAGAGACACTAGCGGTGTTACACAAAGGGTATTGCAAATCTCGTCTGATGTCTCAGAAAATCCCAGGGATGTAACTCTGCTCTGTTTGATTAGCCTGTATACGCATTTATGTATGCGATCTCGTTACATAAGGGGAGGTAACCAATCTAACGTTACGGTATCCGTTTGTCTTTCAATATTAAAGCCCCTGTCCAAGCTCCACATCACATCACATATCATATGACACTGACCTCTACATCATCAAAACACATCTTAAGAAAAACCTGCCCTGTGTGACAGTGGGATATTCTTTGAAAGAAATCGTAAATTGTGCTATCTACTCCTATTCCATTTTACTTTACTATTATGCTAATCCTAAAATCTTTAATTAAAACACCTACTACTACTTCTACTCATACTCAACTCCTACTCAACTCCTTCTATTAGACTAATCCTATTATTATTATACACCTCATACTCTACTTCTACTAGACTACTCCTACTACTACTCATACCTTTACGCAACCCCTACCATTAGACTACTCATATCATTATTCTTCACGTACTACTTTATTACTAAACTTCTCCTACAGCTGTTCCTTCTATTACTCCTACTGTTACTCAGCTCCTATTCTAGACCTACTATTTCTCTTCAGCTACTACTATACGCTAACTCTCTACCCCTCTTATACGACCCTTCTCTACTATACTCCTACCATGCACCTACTATATAGACTCTACTCCATTCTACTATTACGCCGTTAACTTTACTTTTGCTACTTACACAAATGTTATCTAACGATAACCACTTAAATTCTACTTTACTTCTGTGTTTTGCCTTTTAAGTTGCAAGCGATGCATCAGTTACAAGACGTTTTCTCTTCATATTTTGTTTTATTTAGATAATTTACTTCGATTAATTGATATATCACTAAATAACATTACATTTGAACGTTAAACAGTCCCGATAACAATTTTAATCAAGTAATAATCTAACTAAATGAAGTCTTAAACTTTGAATCCCTATACCTCGGTCACAAATGGTTTGCGGCGTGTTTGCGGATGCAGTAAGCCACACAATTCCAAAAACCTTACGGTGCCGCACGATACAATAAGTAGCCGAACGGCGATTTCAAGGTTTTTTCCTTGCTTTCCATTTGTTTTTATTTGACCTTAAACTCACTTGTTTTTGGAAACCACACAACCGAAGGCCACAATCCCGCCGCATGAGGCATCGCAAGATCACCAACCGGTGGCCGTTAGGTGCCTAGAAATCGTACTACAGGCCTTAAATCGTGGTGGTCTTGCGGCATCCACAGTGGGGTCGTTTGATGTTCGAAACATCGTACAGCTGCCATGCAGTGTTTTAGTAACACGCGCGAAGGCGCCTCTTTGCTGTCATCTCAGAGAAATTGATCTTGTGACTTGTACGATTGCCTTGAGTTCCGCGTAACATTTGTGAACACTGTTACCGCAGTCTGCAAAGCCGTAAAGTGTGTACAAATTGCGTCTTCAAACCAGAGACCGCACAACCGTACTGCGGCAGCATTATCTGTGACTAATGCATCAGTCAAATTTTCCCCGGTGACCGTAGGGTCTAAAGTTTATACGGCCAATAGCAACTATAGGAACATCGCAGCATTCTCACAGGCACGTGCTGAAGCAGTCACATGGGTTTCCGCGTGGCGTATTTTGAATTTGTGGAGAGAAAACACCTGCGGCTGCTCAACAGCCTTTGAAGTGAAGACTCATGGTCGCCCTAGAGAGTCACTGCGTCGGCCGTATTTTTTTACAAATATCAGGGCAGATGCAAGAGCAAGGGCTTCACACACATCGTCGTTCTTCTTTTCTGTTGTCGGACCTGCCGCTACTCCTCGTTGATAAGAGCTGCAATCAAGTATATCTCGCTCTCGATACAACCCTCTCAGATGCATCCGCAGGTAGCCCAGCCTCAGACGTTGAGGAGCAACCAGCGCCATTTGTTTATAACTTTGTCTACAATATTTATTGACAAGGTGGGTCACACATTATTAACCTTCTTCAAAGATGCTTATGGGTCGAATCACACTCAATACTTTCTTTTCGTAATAAATATAGCTTTATTCGTGTATATATTTGAATTATGGAGGATTTAAACATTAAACTTGAGTTTATATATATACATGTATCTTACATATATTATTTCAAGCGTTATTGGAACATAACTATCCCCGTTTATATCATTGTCTCAGTAGAAACCGCGCGTTCAGATTTGATGACTGCCTCATAGCATTTCGCCTTAGATTGACCTTACTGCTGCCTACAAGCTGTTATGTAGCAACAGGGGAGATACACCATAGACATAATCGAGAACAAGTCTGATGCCCGGCGTACTACATATAGTTAATTAGTGCGTCCGTCATGAATCAATAGCGACTAGATTGGTAAGCGTATCGCATATAAAGTAGATTTAAGAAATAAACTATCAACAACCGTGGTTTATTGTGACTAAACAATGGTTTGGAGTTCCTGCGCATCAGAACTCCAAACCATTGTTAATTCGCAATAAATCATGGTCGTTGCTAGTTTATTTCGATTCTAACATGACCCGACACCTTAAATAAATGTACTATTTAGCAAACCAATTGATCCACCAGTTTTACTTCCCTTATAATGCGAGCACATATGTGCTGTTCCATCAATTGCGACTACCCACTGCATTATACGCATAACTGCAGAAAATAACGACAAAGACGGGTAGACTCAGCAACAAGATAATTAATTCTTTAGTTTTCATTGTACTTCACAAGTTAACAATATATATTGACATTGATCAAAACATATTAACTGTGCTGACCTGTTCTAATGATATACGAATTGGCCATTGGTTATCGACGAATAACCAACGGCTATTTGCATCGCTCTCTTTAGGCAAGGAAAACAACGTCATGTTAGAATTGTAAATATACAACCCATTTTCTTTAACTCTACTGTACCATTTCAACATGTTGTTTGGAATCAATATATAAACATGAACAAAACTACATTCAGTGTTTTAAAGGTTTACCGGTTGTTGCGAAAAAAGGTTGTCTCTATATCCTGTTGATTGCTACATCATTTCCAAAGGGCACCGCCGTTATTGGCGTGTGCATGGCCCTATGGTGTAATGCTAAGGTCAGGTTAATGCAGGCTTAACCGTGAAGAAAAAGCGGTAATTGCCAAACGTTTAGTGTATCATACAATTTCATTGAACACACATTAAGTGCCAGTTCATGACATTTAATTGTAAAGGTTCATTTGAAAACCTTTATTTTGTCAGATCCGATATACGTACAGTTGAGTACTTACTTCACTAATTCTTATCCGACTTCGTGCAGCTGCAGTGGCCGTATAAAATAAGCGCTGACTAATCCAATCCACCACTTGCTATATATGTAATACTTTGGAAGGGAAAAGAACACGGACACCAGATTGCGGTGGTCGGGATATCGGAATGATTATGCCCGTGCTGGTCAGACCATCCGGCGATTTCTTTGCTTACATACGAGAATTTCGGCCTATCTGTATATACATGTATATACAGATCAGCTCAAATAGAACAAAATCTACAAAACAGTAAAGTGTTTCTAATTCAGAATATAGATATTAGTATTCGAATTGTCTATTCGAATGACATATCTCTAAACAGGAATCACGACATTCGTTGTTTTCAATGTCAGATATCGGACGTGTAATTTGGGCTCTCAATATTCGATTTTGCGAATATCTAATCGAATGTCGAATGTCGGACAAAGCATTTTGACATTTTTCTTTTAATAACAAATGTCTCAAGTTAATGGTTGATTCTTGCCACTCGAATTTGTGAAATTCTAATCGAATATCTTTTAACATTCTTTGTTTTAATATCAAATGGCTAACGTCTAATTCTAAGCTAATTTCACATACTCCTTTTAGGGCGGTTGGATAGTTTTCCTCGCTGGTAAATTAATGTTTACGTTTTGATACAATATGACATGCTTCAGTGAATATTGAAAGAGCTCTTTGTTTACCATTCTATTCATGACATTAAATATAAATAATTGAGGTGTTCAGTCAATCGGTCATAATTATAATTCGATTGATTGAATTTTGCTAATGGACTAGAGTATGTTTGATTATGGCCCTATGCTAACAATCCGTTAGCATTTATATAACATATAAGCAGTTGTTTACGTGTGTGGCCTCCGACCTCGGGTTTCCGAGCTAAAGCCGGAAGTTTGAAAAATGTGCAAATGCGAAATCCTATGTCGCCTACCGGCTTTGTTTCTACTTATCTGGTATTTGTGAAGTTCGGCGTTTGTATTAACTCAAATAATTGCAGTAATTTTGCTCTTCAAGTTCGTTACATTTATGTATACATTTGCCGAAGGTTACTGCTAATCTACCGGAAACATCGATGACAAATATAAAACGTTTAATGTATAAATACATATTTTAAATAATGAAGGTTACATACAATAAAGATACACATTTTAACTAATGAAGGTTACATACAATAAAGATACATATTTTAAATAATGAAGGTTACATACAATAAAGATACATATTTTAAATAATGAAGGTTACATACAATAAAGATACACATTTTTCATGTTATAACTTCTTTTGAATTAAGGCTGCCTGTGTTATAAAATAAGAGTATCATGTTCATAAGTCGAAAGCATTAACAAGCAAATAAATGATTACTAATAATATAAACAGTGTAAAAATGACTCAGTTTTACCTTTTCAAATACAATACATAAATCAACATACTCAAGCAGATGTATCTATGAGCGAATATGTGTTGATCATTATTACAATCTACACCACACATCTGCTTTACCACGACCACACCACAAGATAGTTGACGAAAAATTTCCCCAGCATCTCCAATTCGCGGTCTGTATGACGAACCCGTTGTTCTTGTTCGACAACCATGCGCAGGCACAAAATTCGAAACCTATAGACCTAGATGCCAGAAGATCCGTCGTTGATGCAACCACTGTACCCTTTTCTGCGCACAAAGAAACGGCGTCTGCATAAGTGGATTGGTACGTTCCTAAAGGGCTTCTGCGATGAAACACTGAAACAAATGACAAAAACCGCACGTTATAACATTGTTCATGTTGTTGGCAAATAGCAGTTTATCAAATGTTTCGGGAAGTGAGTTTTATCAAAACATCAATTCATTGATTAATTTAAAGTAACATTTACTTTTTTAAACGTCTCACCCAGTTTAAGAGCAAATTCGATTGTTCTGTCTACGAACACTCCATAGTTTGCCATCGGTTATTTACGTCGCTTTTACTAATGTGTTAATTACAAATCGGCGTATCATTGGTAAGTTACCAGTACTACTTGTCAATTATACTGACATAGGCCAGTCAGTAGAAATGCTAATACCACAGCCCTGAACGCCAAGGAGGGAAGTGAGTACTACCAGTTTGGAATGGCCCGGCCTGGGATCGAACCCCCGACCTTTCAAAGCCGATGCGAACGCTCTACTATAACACCGCGAGGTCTACACAATTTAAAAACATTCATAGGAATAAGTAGTCAACCAAAAGATAATGGAATATTTGTTCGTTACAAATCTTTCCCTTTTAAAACAATATGGAAATGAGGCACTGCATGCTCACACGAGCATGACTGTGCTCTTTAAGACAATGTTGATATTTCTAGGACATTAACTATTCTGATCAATGTATAAATTTCCTATTTAAAAAAAAATACCTTGACAGTAGACATGCATTTTTAATTTTTTGTCTTTGAACTCCTTTTTTATACCACAGCCGTTATGGTTTTTTTTAACAAATACAAATGGCTTGAACACTTTTATTGTAGATAGTCATCTGGGGAACATATCTGCTCATCCTTACTGATGTAGGACTCAGACGAGCACTTTCGGAGAAGAAGAATTTACTTAACCCCTTTTTGCTGCCGTATGATTATGTTTTTCAGACAATCAATAATGTGTACGTAGAGATAACACGTATATCAACATATTTTGACATCAGATGACCAGCAGTTTCTAAGGTTAAATTCTTAAGTTGAGTTATTTTTTTAAAATATATTTTCGTTGAGCTAAAATCAATATTTAACTATTTCAGAGTTTAACACTTAACTGGTTTTTTTTAGAAATATGCTTATAAAAATTCCACACAATACCTGCATATACAACTTTAGACATTGTTAGCCAACCTGTCTCAGAATCAAGGTATTTGGTAGCACTTCCATCATGCGTGACACGATCCGTACCAAGAAGACATCGCCTATCGCTGTTCTTGAACGACACTGTCAAACAGTCGTCCATCTGGTTACAAATTGCACAACACACCGCGATTCCCGAGCACATAATATCCTGTGTACTATTTATTATTTTATAATCTACACGTGGTAGAGAATATCTTTGAGACACACTTGCACCGATAACAGCGGAAACTAACAATGGTAAATATAGACATTTTGACAATGTATTGACAAACATTTTGTGAGCAACAAATGTTACAATGTTACGGTGTATACTGCGAAATCAACACTGAGTTGCGCTAATCTGGTATTTGTTCACAATACCAACACTTTCATTGTACACAATTACTGTCAGTAGACTAATTAGTTTTAGAAAGAGTGATTCTCAAGGGTCAATTAATAAATAATAGCATTCATACACGATTAATCGTACGATACGTTGTAAAAGCAACCTTTACTTGTGTGTTTACAATCTCCATCTTGACTAATCAGGAGTATGTTTCCAGGACTGGGTTCATCCTCTATGCAACTGATTGATTGATGGATTATTAGGTTTTTACGCAACTTTCAACATTTCTTCCAGTTGTATCAAGGCGTTTCCTGGATAAGTTACCTGTATAACTGGTCCATTTATCATGACACAAGCCAGTCAGTCAAAATGTTAACCTCGCAACCTGCAAATGAGGGAAGGCATTACTACCATTTATTGAAGTCTTTGGTATGACCGGACCCGGGGATTGAACACGTTAACTCCCGCACTCGAGGCGGAGGCTACGACTTTACCACCGTGGCGGTCTTTACACGGGCAGAACATTCGAATGAAAAAGAAGCCGGCCAAAAGAATGTGGAAGACCCAGAAGTGTTCTTTAGTTCCTTTTGGAAGTGGTAATTTTAGTTTGATAAAGCATATTAATTAACCATTTTCTATATAAACATTTGCTAACAGTGTTTTTTATACGCATCGATCCGGTGTTGTATGTCAGAAACGGTAAATATACCATTACATGTGTATTGTGTTAATTAATTTGTGAAGCAGTCTATTTAGTATTATATTTAATTATGTATGACTAAATGTTATGTTTATAAGGTCTTATCTATTTTTTTTTCTTTTTTGAAAATAGTTCAGTCATTTATCACAACCTTTTTCTCTTTTTGTTTTTGTTTTACTTTTTTCACACAAAGAGGCCCATGGTAATCACTTCAATGTGTTCTTTAAGTATGTGTTGAAGAAGAGTTCGAATTCCAAACTTAAAGTCAGTGATATAAGATATGTAATGGCCCCGTTATTATGTTAGTCAAACTGTTCCCAGGTTTATGTCAAATGTACGGTCAAACCTGTGTCAAAGATCACCTCTATAACATATAAGATGCAGCCAGTCCGGGGCCCGAACCCTGGACCTCTCGCTTTCAGGGCAAGTACTCTACCAACTGAGCTTACCGAACCGCTTATATGTAGTCTCTTCAAATGTGTACAAGTTCAGACCGTGACATACACCCTTGGTTAACTTAGGGCCAAGGATGTCATATATTGCACTGCAAGCGCTGTTAGACTGACCAAGTGGTGTTGTCACGGTCCCTTATTGGGCGCAAATGTCACAAGGAGAGAAAAACATGCAGCCAGTCCGGGGCTCGAACCCGGGACACCTCGCTTTCAGGGCAAGTACTCTACCGACTGCGCTAACCGGGCCGCTTACATGTAGTCTTTCCAACTGTGTACAAGTTCAGACCTTGACATATAGCTTTTGTGATATCACGGTGGCCGGTTTACCTACTCATATGATTCCTGGCTTAACTTAACCAGTAATTCATATAACAATCATTCGAAGCAACTGGCTGCTTTTTTAAATAGACAATACGCCCATTGGAGCAAGACGAATGACGCCTGTCACAGTGACTATTGTCAAACGACGGAAAGAATTGCAGTCGATGTGGGGCTCGAACTGACAACCCCTGGATTGACAGCCCTCGTCACTACCGACTGAGGTACCGGGGCTCGGCGATTGTCTACAACAGGGGCTTCTAATACGTTTTAGTAGGAATAACAATGTTTTGCATAAATGACGCTGTAATTGAAGACCCTCTGTGAAGAAAGACAATATTGCTCTCTTCCAATGGGTGGTATTTTAAGAAAGGTTGGACTTTATTTGACATCTGCATGGAAACGTGTAGCCCTATCATTGTATTCCTGTACGGTTCAATTGACAGTCCTATTGGGGAAAGTGCCGAGTGGCATACCTCGAAACTATACCATGAATAACTTGTGACACTTTGTTCTCGAGATGATAACACTCTCATTAAACAGGATGAAACTTGGCGGATACCTAATTAAGCAACTACTGACTGGCATGGATTTATTCAGTCATGAGTTTAATTGTGTTGTTATGATATCCCCTCAAATAATGTAAAACCGGCACCATCATAACTATGCGTTTGGTTACACGAACTAGTTACACAAATCATCATCATGATGCATACAGTATTGTATCATTGAAAGTGCATGCATGATGATGATGCTCATGGGTTTTCATTTCAACTCTTTATTTCACCCTTGACATTATCAAAGCATAAAACGCGTTTCGTCAAACGTTTCGTCGAACGTTGTTTTAATGATGATAATTATAGTATTTACTTTAACATATTTCGCTTCATAAAATCGGTTGTTTTAAAAGACTTTAAGTTATCTAAAACAACTTATTTAAAATATATAAAACTAGTATGAATAATTAGCCATTACACTCACGTGCGTGAACGCATTATGATGCATCTATGGAAGACGAAATTTATAAAAAACGTGACAAAATGATATTATTTTTTACCACAATGTTTCCAATTCTAATACATGAATACACTTTCATTCATAGTGATTTTCCATATTTCGTCCTTATGTCGTCTGCTGTATATTTGCTGGATGATGGAAAGGGTTACATTCTTAGCACGAACTTCTATTCAGTTTATCGAAATGCATTTCAATCAAAATTAATAACGCGTTACAGAAATTGATTGGAAACTCGTTTCACTAACATGCGAACAGTGCGTAGCGCGGGATTAACATATCGATTTTCATTAACTCTTAAACTTGTGTATACAGACTACACATGGGAAGACAACAATATAGTCTTTGTTTACCGGTGATCGATACTTATGCAGATAATGAGGAATTGGGAATCTATAAGTCAACTGCTACTCCAATGTGGTTTACAGCACAGGTTCTACAGTACACTGTTCGTATTGTACTTTTGTTTCCGCAGAGAGCTGCTAATATACACTTTTGTAGGGCATTTGGGCCATCCCACGATAACAGAAACATTATCAACTCTGCGTAAAGTATCGATCCTGTTCAGCCTAAGCATGCCACGCAGGCTAAACCGGATATACTCTTTTCACCTCCTGCAGATTTTCTGTTTCAGGAATTATTTTTCTACAACTATATCCCCCTGAGACGGACTGTGTCGGCCTGGATTAGGCTGATCTGTGTCGATACATTGCGCAGAGCAAATACATTTGGATTTTGCGTGAAATATTAATTTTATCAATGCAGACTGCGGCAATGACCGATCGCTCGTAATACCAATATGAGAAATATTTTAATCGTGTCACATTACCGGGAGATGGGGTTCGTTTCAGGTTATGTGTGTACGTTACTTTATGAACGCAGTACGAGGTCTGAACGTGTTTAGGAATGTGACTGTGAGTTATTGATGTATAGTAATGTGATTTAGAAATAATGCTTAACAATTATCTAATCATCATTGATGTATAACTGAGTCAGCATCATACCTGACTCAGTTTGTATTTAGCGTAACGTGTAAGGTCTTAACACAAAGTCTTGAACAAAACCTAAGTGATATGCATTTGTGATATATTGAGCTGTAAACGCACTAAACATTCACCAACCAAGTTAATACTGACTGTAATGGATCCAGGGATCATGAATTCGAACCCATCTTAGCTAACATTCATTCTGATTTACGATATAGGGTCACTCGTTCGAAACCGTCTTGGCTAACATGTATTCTGATTTACGATAAAGAGGTCGCTAGTTCGAAACCGTCTTGGCTAACATTTATTCTGATAATGAATCTAGGGATCATAATTCCGAACCCGACTTGGCTAACATTCATTTCAGGTGTCATGTGTTCGAATCCCATGTTCTAAAATATATTCGAGTGATCATTATTTCAAATCCCATTGTCTAACATTTGATTTCGACTCTGCTTACTTATGAGTATATACCTATCA
>JAUELF010242926.1:0-12447 GCA_031471495.1 Clinocardium nuttallii | reverse complement strand
TCTAGACGCTTTCATATATTTAAACAACTACAAAATAAAGCGTTTATAATATTGAGTTTAAGAACATCTGATAACCATTCTCGCGAGCTACAGAGAGAGCTATTTATAGAACCCTTTGGAATTTCAAGAAATTGATTGACTGATAAGAATAATTTTCCCGCCAAAAAATGCCTGTTTTCGCCTCTTGCAGCAGACGACTTGTTTTTAAGGAGAGCTTAAATCATTCCTTATTTTCTGGGCTTTTGCTGTGATGTTTTCAAAGCCATCTGCTGCAAGTTATATTGCATGTGGGAAAGGTTGATTAATACTGGTTTACAAAAAAACCTTTGATATATTAGTACATTTATACACCAAATGTACCACCACAGTTAATCCCCACAGGCTAACCTGTCAAATTCCCCCATACGACAATTCTGCAGCAGACGACTTAAAAGTAGAACACATTGTGGCAGACAGAGAAATTGCTCGTATTGAGCAATTATTCTTTTGTCACTATGTTTTCAAAAAGCCCGTCTGCTACAGAGGCGTCAGAAAGCGTATATATGAGGGAAAGGGTTAATAACACATCTTACAGTATATGACCTTTGTGAATATTGTGAGAGAACTTATCATAATGAGCAAGTTCATCTTTACTCTCAATGTTTTCAACTCTAAATCAACTTTTTATTTATAACTGTCCCCTTAACAGACTTTCAGATTAAATATTTAAATATCTTCATTCCTTACTTGAGAGACTGGATGCCTCCGTTACTCAAAGGGTTAACATCACATTTCTACGTGCAAAGCATCCAAACCATTTATTTTTTAAAGATCAGATAACATGTTATGTTGCGTCTAAACCATGGGAAGTAAATGGAGAGAGAAGAACGTCGGCTATTTTTCGTTTAGATGAATTGATTATTTCGAAAAGGCAAAATATAATTTCGAACTAACGAAACATTATTTTGATAACTCGAAATGTTATTTCGAAAACACCCGAATTATTTTAAATTAAAGGCTTTTTCGCCAACAAAATCCTAATCTTAGACTTTCTTTATCCTTCGTATGTTGTTAGAAAAAAAGATAACATAAAATGACATAACCAGTTTTATCATAGACATGTGACAACATTTCTACCTCAAACAAAACAGCTTAATTAATATTCTTTTATCTCACAAATTCTCTTTTTAAATTGATTTACAATCTATGCATACAAGTTATATATTAACTTTAATAGTATTTGTAGTTTTCATTTGATTTTTTGTTTTTGTTTTATTTTTTTAGGTTTTTGGCCAAAATGTTTATATGTGTGCCTTTGGTGAAATTGGTCATGTCATTCACAGGCCAATATATTCTGTTTAGATCGATGACCTTTATCTGTTGTTTTCTTATTTCAACCAGTTATTGTATGTTCTAACACAATACAAAGAATAAAGAAATGATATGATTGGATGTGTTGTGATAATAACCTTTAGCATACGTCTTTAACGAAATTTTGTTTCGAATTAACGAAATATTACTTTTTTAGCATGTATTTAGGGTGCTCCGTACTATTCTGTATAAGTAGTCTGTGAATTGGCACTGTTGTGTATAACCGAGAAGTGGTTTCGGAAACAAAACAAGCATAGGAGAATCCGCAGGTCTGAATCTACCCCCATACATTAAAGGTGGTGAACTCAAGATGGAGATCAACATTTTGACATGTTAACATTTCTGCTAATATTGTTAATAGTGACAACAAAGTAATAGATAGTTCAAAACTATTTTGGAAGTAAATGTAGAAAAACAAATTGAAATTAAAAATCATTAATATGTACAAAGTGTGACTGACATAACTATTAAGCATTTGCGATCAATAGTAAGATGGGGTTTTTTTACTGGAAAGTGAAATGAATAATCTAATTTTACCCCAGAACTATGATTCGAATATTTAAAACAACTTGAAACCGTTTTAGAACTTTGCCTATATAATCTATATTCTGGAGCTCAGCACCTTTAAACATCAGGAAGTTTGTATTCTTTTAAAATCACATATACGGTATTTGTTATAGATTGCCTAGATGTACGATTATAAATGTGGCTAATGTCTCTTTCTGATTGCAACTATGTAGATATAGATAAATCTGCAAATTTGGGCAGTACGGTCACGATCTACATAGCTTAAATTTGAGTGAGGTCCGATTTTTAAACGTAGATTATCATCTTAATAGTTACACGTAAGTCAATAAGTTGGTTGTTTATGTTCTCAGGTCTTCGTTGAAATGAATAGTCTATTAAAAGCTGTTTAACATAATAAGGGAGAAGACACGTTGATCTGTATTTAAACAATGTTTACCTTATTCATAACGTTGACTCTTGTTCCACTGTCAATGATTAACACCAGTTGCAAACAATATATATCAAGATAAACATGTACATGTGTGCAATTTGATATTATATGCTGTTTATCTACCAATCATCATCACAGACTTTTTAGAAGATATGCTTAAACAAATATATCGTAAATACAGCGATATAAGTGTTACTATATAATCTATATTATTAATACGCTTCTATTTATTACAGCGACTTGTGATAATGACTGACGCACGAATATATTTAACCTATACAGATTATGAACCATTCTGATTACAGTTATGTTAATGAATACGGACGTGCGGCCATTGACCAAAACAGTTATGAAGAGATACAAGAAGACACAGAGGGAAGCAGTTCAGACCTTGAATGTATGAGTAGCTAGTTACAGTGATGTGAATGACTACGGATTGGCCCTTGACGAGAGAACGGCTGAAGAGATATAAGAATACGCAGAGAGCACAGAGAGCAGTTCAGACACTGATAATGAAAGCCGCAATTCTGATAACAGCAATCGTAATGAACACAGACTAGCCTTTGACGGAAAAGGAAGGAAGCTATACAAAAAGAAGGTCAGGGTAGAAAAAGACAGCGTCAAGACAAAACTTATGCTTACTGCGATGTATGCTTCATGTACAATTTGTATGCTGTAATTAAACACGTTGCGTATTATCTTTGCTTTTTATGTGAACAATATATGTGTATTAGATGTGCTTTAAAGGACATGAATCGCATACATTTATAAATTTGATGGGGAGGGAAATCAACAAAGATGGACATATCGATACTTTACAGGGTGTAATGATGAAGGAAAGTGGCAGAGATAAAACGTTTACGAGAGAGGACTTTTCCGTGGTCCATAGAGTAAACATGAAACACGAGTCAGATCAGGTACCACGTTTGATAACTGGATTTTGTGAACTAGATGATACAAGGTATGCTGTTTATGATACTCAGAATTCGTGTATCAAAATATTTAATTTATGTTCTACCATTTTACAACGACATATTCTGTTAAGGTTTCAACATTGGGGTGTTACAGAAATAAAGTTGAATCGAGAACCAACTGAGCAAGGCATAATGTCCACCAGTAAGTCGTCCGATATTTCAGTAACAAACCGATCAAATCCGGATAAACAATTAATGTTTAAAAACTAGCTGTTACGTTACCACGTTCGAAAGAAATAGTGTTTATCTATCTAACTCAAAAGCCTGACGTAAAAATAAAATGTCTTTTCATAGATTGTTGTGATGACACTGTGTTTTCCCTTTGCCGTGAGGACCCTGCTGGTTGCCAAAGGTGGATATTAATGATGGCCACAAACAGATTCACGATAACAACCATATTGACTGATGTTTGCACTGATCGCATTCCTTGTCACGCTACATGTCTTGGAAGAATCTTTATAGCTGATGGGCACAGCGAACAATTATTTTGTATAAATATGGAGGGAAATATAGTCGCTCGAAAAACAATTGAACGGTCACGACCGGGAGCGCCCAGTGTAGACCCATACAACAACAAAGTATATATTTGTGCAATTAGTCACAATAAACTTTACCGACTTGATTTTCGTTCAGAAAGTTAAGAAACTTTCTTTGAATTAAAGTCATTATATTTCGAGCATACATATGCTCTACTTGTTAACAAAGACAAAATGTTTTTCGTCCGTGATAATGGTCCTGAACACGTTATTACGATGGTCAGGGTTTTATAACGACCCTTTGTTACCTTACACAGTGTGACATACCAATACCTTACTCACATGACTTTGTTACGTGACTATTCTTTAGTGATAAGGGCTTCGTCAACATCTGTCTATTGTGATGCCTCTTGTATACACACAGACAATATACACCATGTTTCATTTGCAATATGTTTTTCATGTTATATCACCAGAATATCTATCCAATGTTATTGGGTTACATGTTGTGTGTGCTCGTTGTGTCTGGTTCATCCCCAACTTTTGAACCGCTTAAAGAATTCTGCAATATCTCACCACAAGGCTTCACCATATTATTGAGACAACTACTCACTGTCAATGACGATGTAACATATATAGGTCAAAGTTCATATCAGTATAGTTCGTGTCGACTCCATATCTCTTTCAACATGACTCGCCAAAAATGTTCACCATATAAAGATGATTTGCAGATTTCTGCCTTGCTAGTTTTATTAAAACATCCTGTATCCGTATAACTTACAAACCATTTATTTATTTATTGATATAATTGATTTATTTATTTAATCTACTTTATAAGCTCAACTAATTGTAACATATGAGAGCTATAGTACTCACCCTGGCGACGGCGTCGGCGTCAACTCTTGGTACATATACATTTTTTCACCATAGCTCTGTTACTTTGAGATGTATTGTACTGAAACTTTATACACTGCTTCTCAACCATCACACATATTTAGATACTCAAAGTAGAAAAACTGTTTCCTTCATGTTATACACTTTATTGTCCTTTATTATCTGACCTATAAATTCTGGCTTAGCGGTGAAACTGTCTTACAGCCGTTGTTAATTAATTTATTTATTTATTCATGTATTATCGCATTTGGGAATTTATATATATATATATTATGACTTTTTTAACCTACAAGTTACATTTATCTGGCCCTAAAGTTCTGTAAAACATTTACATAAATTATTGAATTTTGATTTTGTATAACTGCTATACCTTGTATAATTTTAAAAGTAACATAATCCAGTAAAAATATGACACATTTGTCAGAAAAACTTTGATTATTAAATTATAGTGTCAAATTAAAAATGAGTCATAAGTAGCACACTAATTGTCTCACTAAACTATCAACTAAACCTGTACAAGGTCAAGAGAGCGTTATATCAACAGTATATTTGTCACAGAAATATTCCCAATATTATCTGTGTATTGTTGCAGATGATATTCCCAACTGCCCAGGTACTGTCGTCAATTGCCAGAAACAACTTAATATTATGAACCAATTCTGCATTGACACAGGTACGGAAACTAATCTTGAAAAGACATAAATCATAGTTTTTAAAATTGATGGGCCACTAAGAAATAATGAAAAACAGTTTTTAGTTAAAAAAAACACCAAATAAGAATACAATCACACTACAAATATTTGGATTTCATATTTTGCCCTATGCTGTCATGGTTTTCAGCTCAACAAACGGTTACAGTTCAAGCCAACAGGAAAACTACTCTTTCTATTTGTAAATATCAGAGATTTTTTGGTTATTTTTCTTGTAAAGATCTTTTAAGGTTGTTTGACTCGATGATAAAGCCAATATTGTGCTACGGAGCGCAAGTATGTGACCATACGTATTCGAATGTCTTATAATCTGTTTTTGAATTTTGTAAACGATATTAAAATTAAAAAGTAAAACAAATACCATGGAGGCATTGGGAGAATGTGATATATATTCTATTTATGTTGATTATTATTCTTACTGTATTGCATATTGGTGTTGTTTATTAGTAATGCCAAGTTACAGATATCCTCGAAATTATTATTCTGCAAAAATCCTTGGATGATATTGGACACAGAACCTTAGTACTTTATGTCACAAATTACTTTTTTCTCTACGGGTTTGGCTATAAGTGGATTGCACAGGACGTTGAAAACGCCACTGATTTTGTTAAATGTTTCAAACAGCGTTGGTTAGACTGTTTAAAAAAACCATGGCATATACAAATCAACGAATCTGGCCAATAAATCTATGTTAAAAACTTAAGGATAACTGTTAATTGACATATCATTTAAATATAGAATAGCTCTTGCTAAATTTCGTTTCTCGAACCACAAATTTGTCATCGAGACTGGTGGTCTCAATAATATTAATCTTCATTGTTTTCAAAAGTTAAAGAAAAAATATTGTTGAATGTGAATTTCGTGTGTTATTTCACTTCCAAAAGTTTGAACAATTAAGAACTGTATTTATATTTGATTGGCATGTAGGCGACTAAACATTTGTATACGTTGTTTCAAAACGACACTCCTGATAGAACTTTCATATTTCATCTGTATGTTAATAAAATATATGATATAGTTTATGAATAGCCTAGGTACCGAGCATGGCGTCAGGTTGAACTATATTACTCGATCAGTCCAACATTTAAAATTTCGGTTGCCTTAACACGGCGGAAAACGACCTAGTGCAACTCGTTGTTAGTTTTTTGCGGTTGTGTTTGACAAAATATGTTATGATTAACTCAATGTCAGCCTTGGGTATTTTCCTCTGACATAGTATGCCGGTTCTAATCGGATACGTGACATATATCAGGTTATAGGATATAATTGAACAGGACTATAATGCAAAATAGGCAATGTCGTCATCTAATGACTGATGTCAGAGTTCGAGTTAAGCCATCCTGACACTGACACGAATTTTGTGCTCGCAATGCCACGTAAAGCTGATGAAAGTATTCGTTCACGAGCGAGAGGAGTGTGTGAAGGGTGCGGGACTGGACGCTATGTCTCGTAGAAAGAATTTGGAAATATTCAAAAATTCGGCACTCATTCATTTTTGTATCATGGGATCCATGCGTGAACACTGCGCGAACTGGGCGCGAACATTGCCGACGGTGCGTGTCAATGCATGTTGCGTGTCAAAACGTGACATGTGAAATTATTTAAATTGTTTAATATGGTTATGTCACTGATATAAATCTGGGGGGAAAAATCAGTGGTAAGTATCGTGGACCAAGCCGTCACTTGTCTTGTTTTTTGAAAAGTGCCATACATTCAACATAAGTGCTCTACTCTGGTTAATTTTCGTGGAACTAGATTTCACTATAGAAAATACTCAAACTATTTTCTATCCCTTTATAATTAACAACATACGAATGTCACAAACTATTTAAAGAAACACAACACTACATTTGCATACATTGTCATTTCTCATATTTGTTACAAAAAAGTATTATAGTTGATGTGTGCGGTCATCTCAAAGGTTGATAATTAATCATTTCATTCCATGTCTGCATCTTTCTTTATTTTATCCCGTACAGAAAATTATTTCATTTATACGTATTGGATATTGATGTATTATTCATGCCTATGGAATGTCATGATTAGGAGAGGGACCTAGTTTTATTCGTGTAACATTAAGTCAATGCATATTGGATACTTCATTTGTTAAAACTCGTCACTATATAATTTTATAATTAGCATAGGAGTCTTGTTTTGTATCCTTTTAGATATTCGTGTACTTTTTTAAATAATCAGCATTTGCTTATGTAGTGATTGTAATAAGAATAAATGAAAATAGTATTACAAATTTATTGTCAGAACGTTAAAGGTATACGCTTGGCTGATAACAACTCACTTTGAATTGAACAATATCGACTTATAAAGAACATTTATTTACTATGCATTTCATTAACATACAACTAATAATCAAGAAATTACTATTTAAAGATGGCTATTTGTGCTAGTCGATGCCCCATTATGAACGCGGCCATTGTTTACATATCGCAATGTCTCGAGACTTTCTGAAAAGAATCGTGACGTCATTTACACACTACATAGAACAACCATAGTAGGTGCATAGAAAACACGAACTTTACTCACGTAATATATATAAGCCAATTAAAAATATGTGTGTTAACATTTATTTATACAAGTGATGTCATTTGTTTGTTATGATTTCACAGCTCGTTAGACATAATGAACCGTCCCTTTTTGTACAATAATCAAACGTCATAGAAACAATCAAATTTCCGGTAGTGGTCGGACGCTACTATTATAGGATCTGTCGGCGAATCTTTTGATCAGACGTAATTTGATCCCTTCAGCAGACGGAAAAGAGATTTACCATATGTTTATAATAGACGTTCTCAAAGTCAAATTCTGCAGATTTGGTGTATGTGGATAAGGTAGAATTGAAATGGTTAATTTGGACAACATTTCCAAAAGGATTTTCGTTGTAAAACTTTCATTTAATATATTGAAGAAAAATGTTCAAACCTGCTTAAATATCCCTTTTAATTTCAAATGAAAATGTCGAATTTCTAAAATTGTTACTTGTTTTTAGTTGAATGTTTTATGCCACAATTCATCACTCCAAATTCAAGACGTGGGAAAGTTTATGAATAATGAGTACATCATAGCTTCGGAGGTTTTACACAAATGAGCCACGTCACACACAAATCGCAATTTGGATGTTTTATTGTTAATTGCAAATAAGATCAAATTGCATATTTATTTGAATGGGCGGTTTTTCGTCAGGATGCGTCTGCAGAGACTGCACACTAAAAAACAAAAACAATTATCGCCACTCAACACTACAATCTCTATGACGGCAAATACAGTTATAAATAAAGTTGTAAAGGTTGTGGCAATAGGCGAAAAGCACAGATATCGAAAATTACAAACGTCGTACTTTTCTTTATTGAAAACAAGTAAATGTCATAAAACCCAATCATATTTCCGGTAGCGACCAGACGCTACCTATGATCTACCAACACGCACTGCCGAGGCTTTGATACGCTGATCAGAAGCAGTAGCCTACTCGTGGTAATAAACAGCAAGTCAACTAATTAGGGGTAATAAAATAACTATTATACTGCAGAATTTGACATGAAATTAAAACAAATAAGAACAGACATACATGATTATTAACAAGAGGGCAAAACTGTTCAACTCTAAATTCAATGATTTGCATGGAAAAGCTCTATAAATGAAAGTATATTAATTAAATACAGTTGAAAAAAATCGTACGCCATAATTAAAATTAAGATTTCCTAATCCGTATAGTGAAAACCACAAATGTGTAACTGACGTCACAGTAAGCTAAATATAAACAAAGATGGCGACGCCGATATGCTATCGATACGACGTGACAACACAATCTTTAAAAGCATATATCTTGGTTGTTCAATCATATAAAACAAAGTTAATTACATCAAATTGATACATTACTGTAGGGCTATTTAGGTATATAGTTTGAAATGAGAAAAGCGTATTCCTTAAATAATGTTATTTGGGCTGATGAAAGGTGCCTAGCCCGAACTGCGCAGGCTGATCTTGGTCGATATATAACGCAAAGTCCATAACGTTTATGTTTTGTGGAATGGCTCATGCGTCTTGTGTAAGCGTCCAATCCTGGCATCGAGTTGTGTACTAGGTGCCCCGTTCTGTCAAATTACTGCAGCCGGCTACTACACCCAGCTTAAGTTGGACCATGTTGGCACATTCAAACATGATAAGAAAAAGGGTCAGAACATAAGTTCGTGTTGAACTAGGTGTCAGTTTACTTTTTTGCAACAGTTTCTAGGTTCAATCGAGTTTCGGCAGTCGTCTGTAAAGCCTAGTCGAAATTGATTCGGGATATGTGGTCGATTCCAGTCCCATCTTCGGCTTTATAAAGGTCGAGTTATAGATGAGATTAACAGGCAATCTGTCACGTGTCATTAGTAAGCACCGAACACTGACTCTGAGATGCACTAGTGGCAATTTTATCAAGATTCAGCAGCCGGCTGAAAAAAATCAAGCCAACATTTACATTTTTCAAAGATGTCCTGCATAAATGTTCTAATGTTTGAGCCTGTCCCAATTGACTGTCCAGTGTGTCTAAAACAGTTAATGTGACGGATTTTCCCTCTGCTCACTTTGTTCATTTCTTGTTTTCAATACATTTCGTAAATATCTAAGACCGAAATCATATATTATATGTCTTGCATTAAAATTAAAACCCTTAACTGTAACCAAAGCACGTTGACAATTCCTTAAAAATAAGTGTTCTGAAGAGGACATAGCTTTCCGTTTACGATTTGAAGATACTTGAATGATATTGTAGCGTACAGGGAAAAACTTGGTATCAGATTGTTTGTGGCATACGCTGATCTTGAACAATGCTAGTGCAAAGGTAAGACTAGACCAAATCGACACCGTTCTGCCCTTTTCATGGTTTACACTCAATGTTTTCGTAGCTTTTCCGGTCTAGTTATTTGATATTACCAAAGAAAGAAATCGTTTGACTAACGTAGTAAAGTGTATTTCTAAGAAAATTGTTTTAAAAGAATCACTGGCGCTAGAAACTTCAAAATGAGACTTTTCGTAGTATTAATTCATACTAAAATCAGATCATGCAAATGTTTGCGCTTTTCACTATATTTACTATTTTAGTCTGTTTACAATAAAAGTGCAAAACAGTGATGACATCTAAAAGAACCGGATATTTTTTAATTCTTTTATAGTTTCAAAGATTGTGCGGTTCTAGTTCCAGTGAGGAAAAAAACGGAACATGGAAGATACTATTTTGCTCATCGAAAGGCTGTATGACGACGGGTTAAAAGAAAACACTTATTTCTAAGAATGGAGTTTCAAAACATCAAAACGAAGTCTTTTTAAAGATTGCAAATATGAACTTTATTTGAAAACCACTAGCAACATAATGACGGAGCACAAACACAAACCCTCTACCAATACATGTAAATCAATGCCGATGTTTCTGTACATCTATTTATGTATCTTGATTTGACTCAAGTGTTTACAAGGTCTCCACGAAAGTTATCATTTGTGAGAGACTTAACTAATGAACATGAAAATATTCCATTTTTCCTGATCCTACTATTTGTGTATTTGAGCAACATTTGCAAACAATATAGACCAAGCTCGGGCTGCATATTCGTACAAACTAATCTTGATATAGATTGGTCGTTACTCGTGTTCAAATCCGTACGACGTATGTCGTAGATTTTCAAATTATTATGGTAATACTAATTGATGTTACCAAATGTAGGGAATAAACAGGACAATGGTCAACATCATATCACAAATGATTGGAAAAGATAAACATATATTCTGTCTTACACAACCGATTCTAAAACACAACGACATACTGTAGATCTATTTATTTTGTCGATAATTAATGGATAGCAACTAGAGCTTTTAAAGATCTATTCATTCATGTGGCCGTTAATTGCAGGATAGCAGCTTGAATACAAAGATATGTATTGTTTAACATTTAACAAACATGCAGTTGTGTCTTAACATCCTTTGTCAAGTTGTTAACGAAAAACCGTGTTTTTTAGAAACGGTTCTGTACGAAGTATGAAATAAGAACAGAGTTCGATGGATTCCTGATTGAATATAACTAAAATAACTAAGGCACCATAATCCCACGGGTTGTCGATTAGTCGTTCAGTTCGATACCAAAATTTAGTACTTTTTACCTGTAAGAAAGATGGTATAAATAGATATGAGCCTGTTGGTAAGAAAAGGTACAAGTTGGTATTTCAGTGTATGTTCAGATCATCTTATTCACCTGCCCAGTCTTATCACTATCTATACAAGTTAACAGAATCTGATTACAATATCATGTAAGTTATATGCGAACAGGCTGTTCTGGAACTATAATGTTAACGAAACGGCCAACGTGTACTGTTTCCATACACGGTCACCTACGCTATGGAACCTATCATATACAAGATTAAAACATAGGCGACAAGCTAAAAGGTGTTCATGCCGAAGTGTCGTTAGTAAATACTTTGGAGAGACTGTGTTGATGTTCACAGACAAAATGTCAAACCAAAGTCTGTTAACGTTTTCCCGTTTCGTTCATACCATTTAGCAATAGACTCATCTACGTTGTTATTATCAATTGACTGATTTGAGTTTAACACAAACTTCAGCGATGTTTCAGTTATATCACAGCGATCAGTTCACGTAATTTGTGAGTCCAGGTTTACAAGCATCAGTTCTCCACCCAACTGGCTACCTTTTCACATTGGCCCATTGGTATTGGAAGATGAATGACTTACGACACAATGTCTTTTGACAATCATCACAGAAGCGGGATTCTTATTCATGAAACCTGAATTACCGACTCACACCCGACAAGTTAAATATAATTCATTCTAAGAAGTTGGTTTGAGGTAAAATGGAATATATTGCAGACGTATAACGTCTGATCTACAATTATTATGAACTAATTATTATAAAACATCCCTTAAATGAAATATAGACTTTATTTTATCAACATACATGTCAGCGCTCTTGGCTCTAGCAGCACCGCCCTTACCGCCAGCTCCGCCCATCATACCGCTTGGCATACTACCCATAGACCCGCCTTTACCCATCGGCATCATCATACCTTTGAGAAGTAGAAAGGA
>JAUELF010242915.1:0-12448 GCA_031471495.1 Clinocardium nuttallii | reverse complement strand
GAAGACACATGAGCATGTAATGTTAATAAATAAGAATGTCATCAAGACACATGAGCATGTAATGTTTATAAATAAGATTGTAATAAAGACCCATAGAGTTTGAGCATGTAATGTTTATAAATGAGAATGTCATCAAGACACACGAGCATGTAATGTTTATAAATAAGAATGTCATAAAGACCCATATCATTTTGGCGGATATTGCCTTCCATACATAACAGGGATCAATTCATTGTCATGAGATGTCATTTTACATTAGAAATAGAGACATGGAGTCAGTCATACCAATCTCCGAAAGGTATGTTATTATATGTTGAATTAAAGAGCTATTCATATATCACCAAAAGTATGCACTTTAACACATGAGTTTGACATTCAGAAATATATATTGATTCTTAGCAAAGCCACTTCATCAACCCTTTTCCCCATACAAAACACTTGAGGTAAACGACTGCATAGATCATAGATGATGAATCATATCGATCTCTGCAGAAATAGGGGAAATCTGTGTAAATGAATAGAAAAATATTGAATTAAGTTGAAAACAAAGTGGCAACAGAGAAACTATGCATAAGTTATCTCAAGGGTTAACTCACCATAATATCGTCTTTTTCTTTAAACTTTAATAGCATGATATTCATAAATGACATCCTAACATAGGCAGTGAAAGAGAATCATCCCACTGCAACACATATTATCCCTTTCCCGAGAGTAGAAGAGTTTTGATGCATGTGCAACTAATGCAAATCTTACTTTACAGGTCTAGCACCATTTAATCAGAGGTCCAGATAAGAAAGGGTGGGGTGGTGTAGACCCCTTGTCCCGACAAATTCTCTCTTATTATCAAAGCAAACCCTATGTTGTTGGTACTCAAAAGAATCATCTCACTATGACGATTCTTTTGAGTACCCACAATATAGGGTTAGAGGGTCGGATAAGGATTTAAAAACATGCAAAACGCCTCACATCTAGAGCTCTGCCATTTAAAATAACAATGGAAATAGATGAATGTGCAGTACCAGAAGTTAAATGAATTATTTAATGTGATTTATAATGTTGTTTCATGAACAGTTTTCAAACAGTCTATTTTTGTTGATAAAGCTATTACTTTTTTTGCTATAACAATTTGTTATGATTAAGATTTTCTAAATTACAAGCAAAAAAGTTTACTTCATTGAGTGTGCAGAAGCCAAAATTTAAATAGTGATGCAGGTTCAAGGTCATGACCAAAATTTAAATTGAATCTCGCATGTGAAGCAAATACTTTGTCAAAGCCATTCAGTTGAGAATTTTGAAATCCTATGGCCTAATGTGGACTGATAAGCAAAAGGTTGAATTAAATGTATGTTATAATTGTATGTTTCAGAATATCAAGGCAAAGAAATTCGTGTTGGTGTCATGGGTAATGGTTCAAGAATAAATGTGGAAAGTCAAGTCATCTAGAGCTGAAAGAACGCAAAAAAAAGGAAGAAAAAGATTGTGATTTTGTTTGTTTTTGCTGTCCTTCCTGCAATATATAGAAAATAAACTTCTATTTGAATTGAATTAAAATTGCAATATGTTATGTTTTCTTAACCCTTTCCCTCATATGACAATTCTGCAGCAGACGAATTTGAACATATTTTGTCAAAAAAAAGAAACTCTCTATAATTGAATGGATAAAATGACTAAAAGTGGAAACATTGTGGCAAAAGGAGAAATTGCACGTTTTGTGCAGTTTCTTCTTTTTTAACTGTTTTAAAAAGGCCGTCTGCTGCATATGCTTTTTGATTATGCATTTCAATGGCCAAATTCTTATGTTGGATGGACGTATGGATTATGGCGTTGGGATTCTAACGTTGGGTAGACGTTGGGATTCTGTCATTGGATAGACGTAGGGATTCTGACGTTGGATAGACACTTTGCAAAACAAACCAAAATCCAACGTCAATCCAACGTCAGGGTCTAACGTCTTTACAACGTCAATCCAACGTCTTTTGTTTACTGGGCAGGCACTGCTGGCTATTCAATCAGCGAATGAAGAAAACATAGCGTTTTATGTCGAATGGAAACATTTCGATACAGACTCGATAATCTATGAGGATGGTGTTTGATTAAACAATCAAAGGTAACGTATTTGAATGTTTGGTTTAGATTTGAAGGAGTTTTAGTCATCTGTTGATATTTTGCTTGCTTCTCATAAGCAGTTGAATAAATCGCTCTTTTATTATAATGCATTTGTCTGACATAATTAATATGACTTGATGGTGGTGTCACTGAGTTATCAGCTTTATAAATTAATGTATTATCTCCACAAGCTACTATATTGCATTAAAGCCGATCCAATGTTTCATTAATATATGTGCCATACATTACAAAAAAGTCCTGACATAAGGCAATACAATAGACAGAGGATCACGTTATGGAGTTCCTAAAATTTAATCTGATTAACACAATTTGATGCTACCGTGTAAAAATGCTGACAGCACTCGAACGTTTTAGTTTATCACGCATACTAGAAACTAACTATAACACCGTTATTTACATAAGTCTGTTTAAAGATAGACTCGATATTCAGCTTTTCGGCGTTCCTACAGTTTCCCGAGGTGTGAAACGTACACCCATAGTGATAATATGTAAACGGATGGTCCCGTGTACCCTTAACTACAGGGCATACTTAACGCAGCATTCATTCTGTTTTCCATCCACTCGAAGCCACGTATATGTAATACTGGAAAGGCATTGCTTAAAACTGCATCATCGGGAAATATAACCATGCACTTTTCACTAAAACTGCTAAAAAAACACCATAGTTTAGGTCATCCATCCGTAGAGAAAATCATAACGAATTAACGTGTTTAACATATATGTATTCCCGTTATATTGTTCTCAGCTTTTATTCTATGAAGACGGCAAACGCTTTGCTAACAGAAATGCCTTAAATGGAGTATTTATATTCAAATAGTATAGGTATACCAGCATTCAATCGACATAAATGATTAATATGGCACTTTTAATTAAATAACGTCGCAGAAATTTGATTTTCGTGGAGATGAGTAATGGCGTGAACATATTATTTGTGATATTGTTCAACCCGAAGAAAATCCTAATTCCTTTGAGAACCATGAACAATTCAATATTCTTCATATTGAATTGTTAAAGAAATAATTTAAAATCAATAAGAGGTATAACATATTTTTAATATAAGATTCCAATATTAAATACTTTGTTGGTTTTCTGTTTAGTTTTGAATGATATTTACAACGATTGTAGTGCTAGTTATATAACTTACTCTCTATGCCTGTTTGCTGGACCCTCAACCTGCATGCTTGTCGGGTTTGTGTGTGGAGGTCCCTAGGTTTCAATCCTACTCTCCTGGAAACGGAACCAGAGACATGTTGGTAACTAAATCCCACCTGAGCCACTGTACTCTTGTGTTCGTATTGGTATGTACATGTATCGTAACCAAAACTCATTTTAAAGCTTAACAATTCTTGAAGAATATTAATAATTAATCATTACTGTTATGAAATCTGACAATCTGGTTTGTCGTTAATTGTTGTATCCATTATTATATATCGATATGTTTTTTCTTGAAATAAACAGAGTATGGGATATATAACACCGGGATACTAAACGTGTTGTATACATGTCTACTTATTTTAAGAAATGACGTAATCGCCGGAACTACATTTTCTAAAAACAAGTGTGTTGATAGCACGGCCGTCAAAGCAACTATTCAATAAATAAGCACAAATCAAGTTATTATTATTTTATCTAGATTTGATCATATTTTAACAATGCAAATACAAGTCGAAAACAATATTGTTATATAAATCACACGGAATCTACTTGTTAAGTTTTACTTCATGTTTTGTCATTCTTCGTTGAAAGTGTAGACATGTTTGTTCCCTCATGATCAGTTCATGGGTAACATTTTTTAAGTAAAATTTAAAGCGAGTTCTGTCATATGTACACAACGTATTTTGGCGCGAACGTCATTCTATTTTGGTCGGAGTCATTTATAAATGAGCGGTTGTAGTTTTGTATGTTATTTTTTAAAACAAGTTCAAATGAATGTACCTGAAAACATGTTTTAACATGCAAGATAAATAGAATAGCACGTCCTTGACTTTCGAAATGAATTTAATGAGGCTCGACAATTATCAATTCTCCAAACCTCGTCAGATAAAGTTCATATCTTAAGTCAATGACGTAATAGTCTCTATTTATTTATTTAATAAATACTTTTTATACTTGCATATAATAAGTATCATGTCACGGTAGTAACGTCATTCTGACGTTGCCGTTTGAAGGGGGGGGGGGAAATAGTTCGTTTAAAATCGCGAATAAATCTCTTAATAACAGTTCTGAACCACTGCTTAAGAATCTATCTGTACCACTTCTAACCAAATTGCGTAACATTTGGTGTATAACAAGTGGAAATACATATAGAATAAACGATATTCTTCATACCAGTGACATAATTTGGTTCTCTGGCTTGGTGGCCTTAACTTCTAACCTACACAGTGTATGTATACATCGCAAGTGAACGAAAGACTCCTATGCAACTACATTGAATAATTAATTCGAATGGTTATACTGTTTTTGTCTACGCTGTGATATAATTGAAATATAAACATTCGTTCCTTTCGATTGACCTTATTAAAAAGTGACGTTTTTGTACCATGAAATACACGCAGAGGACTAGATAATGGGGAGGTAAACTGGTATATTTCCAAACCTCATTTCTCCTATGACTCAACCAAACCATATCGCATGGCTACTCAAAAGGATCGTCTTAAAGACATTAACATAGGGTTCGATCATCAAATAATGGTTTTGGAATTTGAAATACTCATCTTATATAGAGCTCTGTACACGTTTACGTTTACTGATGATACTCATGAAATAATAACATAAGCATCTTGTGTCAAAAAATAGTCATTTATAATAAAAATGTGTCTGCTTAACTATTTTTAAACATAACAATTAATTTCAATGTAAGTTATTATGCCACTTGGCAAAAACATGTGTCTGCTTTCTTACGCACCAATATGACCATCTACCAAAACTCTTGAAATAAAGACGAACTGCATGATCCGCATATTTCGGATTACAATACAACCAGATATCCTCTACATTTGAAATTGCATTCTAAATAACCTAAATTCATCCAACCAGATTATGGTTGATTTATACCTGCTGACTTTCAGTAATAATATAGAAACCAATGAGAAGATCTATATTAAAGGTCTCGTTGTATAATGCAATTGAAATCCCAAATTGACGGTTGAAAACGCAAAAACAGGAAGCGGCGCGTCAAATAAAAAAATAAAGCTTTCTCTAATCCGATCGTAACAAAGGACGACATGTTTTATACTTAGCAACATGTGATAACTGAATTCAGCCTACAGTTCCGGGCTGTCCTTATAGCTGCCATAGTATTTATCAGTTGGGTTTTCAAACTTTCTTAGATAACATTTGAATAAATATCGAAATATATTATTTCGCACAAAAACCGTTTAATATTTACAATATTTCTATACATGCAATGTGGTAGCCTTTTGCTATGAGTTGACGTAATTCCTTTCGGATATTAAAGAGAACAAGTAATCCTATTGAAACACGATTGCTAATCATTATATCCAGACGGAGGTTGTTGTAAGAGTGTATGACTAGCTAAGTATGTGGATCCCCGCTAAACATTTGTTCGAGACCAGTTTAAATCCTGGAAATTAGTAATCGACTCATTTTTCAACTTTCTTTTTGTACACAATTAGCGTAAAATATTCTAGTAGTGAGTCTTGTTCCAAATACTCATGGATAACCTATTGATAATAGTTTTCAGATGTTCAACGAGGACTCTTTAGACTCTGAATAGTACATTTCAACCTTTATAATATATAATTAATATTTATATTTTTCAAAGCAGAAAATTAAGCTTATAAAATTAATATTGGTAAACACTTTTAAAATAAGTATATGTATAACTTTGGCTAATAAGGCAGGACTTGTTACGGATGCAAAATCAATCAATGTTAGTGACATCCCGCAAAAATTTAAAATCTTTTGGTTTTTAATCGCAACTGTTTTCTTGAAACAGAATACTTTTGAAGCTTCTGCAGCAAAGATTTTTGAAAAACATTGCTTAAAATTATAAGATTTCGTATAAAACTAAATAAAGCTATCGAGATACCCTAGTATCCTTTTCCCCTCGAATAAATGTCTGATAATCTGCAATGTTAATGTGGTATTACGTCCTATTTAAGGACATGATGAGATCAGATACAACAACTGATATTTACTCGTTATCTAAGATGATGCGTTAATACATTGTCAATGTAAGTATCAACATACCACGGTTAACTGCTTAACACGTCCCTTTTATGAAAATAATGACTTTTCTGAATTACACGTTTTTAAAACTGAAGTAAACATTTTCGATAGTGTAAACATAACATTTATAAATCATCTAAGATTTTGATTTTGACAATCGCCACAATGCTAACAGAAGCATCAACAACGAACACATTTACATAGTCAGTTTTGATCAGCCCTTTGCCCTTTTATTCACTACCGCAAACTAATTTACTTACATCTGTTTAACCGCCAAATATATAGTTCCGTCAGTGATGCAGAGACACGATAAATAATAATCATGTCAGTGCTACTTTGTTACCGGACTGATACTAAGATTTTAGATTTATCGAGATAATATCTACATAGAGTTAAAATATGTAAATAGTATCTGTTTGGGCAGATAATGAATATCATTGCGCGTTCTATCTGCCTTGCAAAGAATATCATGATAATCAAAAAATAATCAATGGCACAGTAAAAGGCTTCTAGAAATTCCATAAGGTTCTATAAATAGACTGGTTGGTTATCGATTGTTCTTAAATTTAATTATTATAAACGCTTTATTTTGTAGTTGTTGCAATACATGAAGGCGTCTAGATAATAATACTGGTTTACAAAGGTTTAAATGACACAATGTAAGTATGTACACAAGTTATACACGTTCGAGTTCATCCCTCTGTACGTTCTAGAGTCAATTAGCAATCAGTGCTGACATTGTAGCCTAATTGAGTTGGAGATCGAACATTATCATAGATGCCTATATTTGTATAAATTGAACAGTTTGGCAAATAGAGAAAGTGTGCTTCATGAGCACTTTTTTGTGTGTTTTGCTTTCAAATTATTGTTGAAAGCAGTTAACCTTTCTAGGGAGAAAACCCCGAATGTGAAGGAATAAGATTAAACAGACCTGTTCAATATCGGCGTCATTAAAACAACCACCAAGCTAATGGATGCTGTTTTCTTTACTTTCTATGATAATTTAGTCATTTATCAAGTGTACAAACTATTTTATCTTAATATGACCTAGCGACCTGGTGATGAACATGTGATAACCAAACAATTTAGATTACAAATAACCAAGACAAACATTCTAATGAGCTAAAACGGTAGTCTATCTAGTACCAACTAGATATTTCTTAAATTTGGAATTGCCTAATTTTGAACACATCATGACCAATTTTAGAACGTAACCTAAAAATCACCAAGACAACATTCTGGCAAACTAACATTATTCTACTGTCAAAAGATGCAGCTTTTCTCAAATTTACCCGCACCTGCGTGTACTATTATTGAAAATTGCACGGCCTAACCCGGATACTGCTTGTTACTTTGCTTGATTTTCTATACGATAGCCACTACAGTGCCATTGGCGCTTTGGTTCAAATTATTGATACTTTTGGTAATTACTGTGTTACATAGGTATTATACAACACATTAGACAACGATTAAACTACCGACTTGAAATAAGAAGAAACAACAATAAGATCAGTCAACTCGCTTTTATGTATATAGGAATATTTACTTAGAAAAAATGTCAAATTTACACGATCAAAGCTTTACACTTCAAAGCAGGAAAGAAATGCTTTAATCTACCTTCGAAACAAGAAATACCATCTTTACTTAGTATGTTCGGTACATGATCATAATTTCTTTATGTTCTCTCAGAGGGTTTTCTGGTGGTGTACTGGAGTTCTTCTGGCGTCGGTTCGATAAGACAGACATTATAGCTTACACTGGTGTCATGGGCTTTTTTTTCGATATCGGGAACGTGTTCGAATTTGCCCAAACAGTAAACGCGCGAACAGTCTTTAACAACATTCAGAACGATTTGTAAACCGATATATAACTATTTTCAAATTAATGTCAGCCGAATTGGGACCAACTTGCTTTCACTCTGATTTCGTGAGGGTAATATTAACATGGACACGACACACACCTTATTACAGCCTTGTATTGGCATTACCTTCAATAATAACAACTTGTGCACCTCGATTAAATCAGTATAAATTATGACCATTTTGACAAGCCTTCTCTTCTTCCTCCTGATGGCAAATATTCGTGTATAACTAACTACAGCTATCTATTAGCCCAAGCATCCTCTTTTCCCCTAATCTGCAATGTAAATGTGGTATTATGTTCTATTTAACCACTTTACAAGCCATGCTGAGACCAGATACAACATCTGATATCAACTCGTTAACTAAGATGATGCGTCAATTCCGAACTACATGGTCAATTAAACAATAGAAATCACACTGAATCTTTCACTGAATTGGTCTCATCATAAAAGTGCGCGTTACACATCTAACCATGTCCTGCTATAGTATACATAGCAATAAAAGTGAGAAAGAAAATATTATTTGACAAAAGAACAAGAAACGCCGCAATGCCACGAAATCCAGGTGTTCAATGATTGACAAAAACACTTCAGCCTGTGTTTTGATAATTAACCTTTTGTGTGTGTAAAAGAACAAAGAACATGCCAAATGTATAAAAGATGTTACCATTTTAGGAACAGTTACACGCAATGTTTTGTTATAATAAATGTATAATGTAACTAAATAATTGCGTTTCAACCGGTTTGCTATTTTAACAACAGCGACCTTTACCAAAGTGGCCCGAAACGCACGCAAATGAAAGGTCTCCATAAACGCTTTGTACATACCAAGTTTGGTTTCAATATGTCAATCGTAACTATAGATATTAAGTATCAACTGTTATCTTTTTTTTTTAGTGTTGACAACATTATAATGTATTGCTAAAGGTTTAAACATTACGGGTTTTGCCGAAAATTGATCGTGTCAGCACCTTTCTTGTTCAATCAGCGAATCCAGTAAAACAACTGTGTATTTGTTCCAGAGGGAAACATTTAAAGAAGAATCAATTTTCAAATGTTTTCAAGTATTGTCGGCTTGGATGAATAACAAATGGGGAGTTTACATTCAAATAAACCTTAAGAATCTCAAGGCAGTTTTGTCCTATTTTCAATTTAATTTAATTTTCAAAACACCGAACAGTTGCAATATATTTTATTGCAGGAACATCAATAATATGCAAGATATGATCCAAAATAATGTAATCGTTTTACCATAACCTCTGCATTAATAGTTCGAATTACAAAATAGACACATGATTTAAAATAGGAAAAATTATGTAATTCGCTCAACATATCTTATAATACATTTGCTTGATATTGCCAGCGCAACATCTGTGTATGTAACAATGGTAGCATGCATGCGTCATACGCGTTTTAAACGTTACATGACACCTTAATAAATTGTAAATAAACATCAAAGTTCATGTGCTAAACCCGCCAAACGCTGTCGCATTACGGCATATATATAATATGACCTCATCGTAAATTTGACGTCTTTTGAACTTTAAATATAGAAATAAACAACATAAACATTGCTGTGGTATCAACGTGTTTCAGCTAGCTATGGTGTCGTCTAATCGGCTTGAAATACGGATCGTAATCAAGTTTTGTAACGATATTTGTAAGACGCCTACACAGACTTATGAAATGGTGAAGGAGACACCGAGGAAAACTTCTTTTCTTCAGCAGGGCATTGATTTTCAAGTGGCATAAGTGGTTTGTTTTATGAAATAATTAAATGCATACGTAATATAACCAAAGGTAAAGTTATTTCGGATGATCCCTCGTAAATGTACCGGAGAGAAAGCAGACAACGGTGCAAAATAAACGAAGATCTGACATTGTCATAGAAATCATGTCTTTGGTAATACTGAGAAACGACTCTCACATAGAATATACCCATGAATACTGACTCAATTAAGGTAAGAGCATGGCAAATTTCAAAACTGTACAGAAAGCATTTAATCCATTGTTTAATCCTTGTCCGCATACAGCAAAGCTGCTACAGAGAACATTTAAAACGTCGAAGTACGCATAATGCAATATTCAATAAATGAAAATACTATCACTAAACAGATAAGAAAATAATGCGTGAAAATGAGAAGTTATTCATTTTTAACAATTTCATATGTTGTCTGAATGTATACATGCAGTAGTCGGTAGCTGAAAATGCGACATACATGTCTGCATTAGTGTAATATTTAAGACTTCGATTATTAGACGCAAATAAACTATCAAGTAATTGTTTACATATTTCCTGATATGCGATATTTTACAGTAAAAGATATTCGTCTATAACATAACTGTGTAATAAGTTTTATACTAATTTATTTTTAGGAAAAGGATCGGTTTGAACAATATCCTACATTTGTTTCAAAAGTCATCAGCTACAGATGCGTTTTAAATCGATTGTATCAGGGAAATGATAAACAGAATATTATATGCTAAAAATCAGAAAGAATACTGTCACGTGTTCTTCAAACTGACAAGAACAAGTGAAACTACTTTACATAGCTTGTCGAACGGAAACATTCTGGCAAGTGATTCAAACATTGCTTTCTTGTCGGATTATTTAATACACGAGATACGGATAATATTAGGTAAAAATATTATGATATTTAAAATATCTAACGAAAGTTTTGGAGTTTTGAATTTTCGGAAGCATTTAGGAAGACATTGGCACGGTGGTAAAATCACTCTCCCATTTGGTCATTTTCCATATGAACGCCCGAGTTTGGGTTGGTTTCCAAAGCAGAAATCAGCGTGAATAATAGTAGATAAAGGCATATTTCGCAATAGGTGAATAGTAAATAAGTTTAAACTAAAGTTGTATTGCCGATGCATTTATTTTTAACTGCCAGTGGACTACCTGTTCTCATATACAGTATAATCAACTTTAACTATTTGACATAAATCTACAATGTCACTATAATTAAATACCGCAGTTACAACGAATTTGAATAAATTGAATATTAAGGTGGAAAATGAAGGGAAGAAATGCGAGCAATTTACCCGTGGCTAGAGGTGAAAGTCCACATCCCCTTCATGCGCAAAGACTGCATTTGGAAGAAGACATTGACAGTGTTTATGCTAGTTGTAACAGCTTGCGTTACATTCAATGCAAAGTTTATAAATGTCTTAAACAAACAGTTTATGACATAGGATTAAAGTATTATCCTAAAAACATGTTTCGTTTTTGTGTGATTGTATCTTTATCAAGTAGTTACGTAGGATATCAAAAGTCATATCAATCCAAAAACCAGGAGAGTTATTTTGCGAAAGGAGATTCCAAAATATTCATATATTCATGCACATGACCAATAAACTAAACTTAATATTTCCCGTGGCCGTAAACGTCACAGTGGATATTAATCTTCTCCTCCCATTGTAGCCGATTCCAGTATTAATAACAATTACAGACGAGGAATCCCACACGTTGACGCTAGGAAATACGCAGTGGTGGCATGCATTCCCATAGTTCTATTCAATAGACAGACAAACAGAAATAAAAGACAAATTCTAGCGGTGGGACTTTCGTTTAACACTTCATCTGTGTATTCCATATATCGGCCAACTAGTGAAAGTTTTTGACTGAAAAACCGCTAACCTCTTTGACACCTTGGAATTTCCTACCATTAATATTCTAAATTAACATTTCGAATTATGTAAACCTTTTTCAATTTCGTAAATTCATGGACAATTTAGGTTGGAAGTAAAATAGTATTTACCTATTTTCATCAACGAACATTTCAAACGGAGTCTAACATTTCCTTATTATGTATTTATATCAACAAGACTTGTATGATTTTAGGTTTATTGCTTGTATTTCACCAGTAATTTACAATGTGGATTGTATCCTATTTTTTAAAAACAAAGGATAGTGTCAGTTGTAAAAGACAAAACGTTTTGTAGATTACCATATACGTCGCCCTCAATACATATTTCATCGTCTTCCAGGAGAATTTCGTTATTATTGGCGTAACTAATTTATAAAGGGTTTTGCTACCGAAGCGTCCTGGTGCCAATTCATAATGTGCTATAACAAAGAATAACTCATACGTAGGAGATTAAAAAGCCTAATTAGGACTTTGTAACTCCTACGTAGGAGATAAAAAAGCCTAATTAGGAGTTTATAACTCCTACGTAGGACTTTATAACTCCTACGTAGGAGATAAAAAAGCCTACGTAGGACTTTATAACTCCTACGTAGGAGATAAAAAAGCCTAATTA
>JAUELF010242904.1:0-12449 GCA_031471495.1 Clinocardium nuttallii | reverse complement strand
CCTGCGCAGTCCGCGCAGACTGATCGGGGCCGACACATTCCATCTCGAGGAGATAGAGGTATAGAGTAATGATTCCTGAAACAGAAAATCCACAGGAGGCGAAATGTGTCCATCCGGGTAAGCCTGAGCGGCATGCTTAGGTTGATCCTGGTTGATACTTTACGCAGAGTCATCATTGTGGGTTTTCTCACGGGACGCCTCATATAATAGTGGCACCTGTGGCCATCTGCTGTCAATGTACAGACTCACTACACACCATTTAATTACCACTGTTCCCTCTCTCATTATTCTCTCTTCTATTGTATCACTGTGATATTGCATTATTATATTATGTATATGTAAAATAGAGCTTATGCTATTTATATAATGTAAATGTAAAGCCAATATATAAATAAAAGTGTCTATATTATTGGGATACCAACCACCCGGACTTAAATGTACAGCGAAGATCTCGATCAGAATGCATGAAGTATCTTCCCTATTCGACATCTCATCATGCTACCAATCCGGAATCACCTGACGATCGGTAATGACCAGACATATACTACATAGCTGTGCACTTAGGTGGTAATTACCATTGAATATCAGTTTTCTAGTGACGGTGCTCATTACATGAACCGTTAGAGCGAGAAAACCAACAGTTCGTAAAATATCTACTCAGATCAGCCTGCACAGTCCAATCAAGCTAACCCGAATAGAGTCCGCGCGAGCTAACCCGAATAGACACCTTTGGCCTCCTGTCATGGTGTAGCTTAAATACCATCGGAAATGGAGTTTATCTCCAATCAATGAATTAAACAATCATATAATTTTCCTTCTATATATAGCGTGAGAGAAGCAGATGGGTATTAAACACGACGATAGATTGTCTTTATTAGGTACACAAACCATTAATTAAAGCAATATATGTAAGTGTTGCTGTTAATCAATTAAAGGTCGCCGAGCGGTAGACCCCACGGTCTCTTAAACTAGAAACAGATACAAGGAATGCGAAATTATATCATTTCTGGTTATTTTTTATGAGCAACCTACATAGCCTAGAACGGTTCTGGTGTTATATGTTACATTAAAACGTCTTAAATGTAAGACAAACATGAAGGGAAACCCCGCGTGCATCCGCGTTGCATGACCATTGCTCTATAAAGAAGTTACAATACACCAAATAAATTCCTTCTCTGTTTTCATCTAAATCAATCAGTCTCAACGCTCAATTTTCATACTTTCGAAACGTTTTACAGGTACAACACCAAATATCATTACCTCTAAGTTTTAAAACAATCGAGAGACATTAAGTTGCACGTAATTCATCCTGCAAATATGGTTGCCGTCATTTTATATAATTCGGGAATGGACGAAACTTGTTTTTCACATACCCTACTCTCACTTTCAAACTATGTCAAAAGACATATATATGCCTATTTACAATGCCATTAATCTCAATGTCATATATTCAATGCATTATTTTGTATGTTAACTTGGTCATTTTTTTTTAAAAATAATTGTGTCAAGCATAACTCGTGGAATGTGTTCTAACCTTATTTAAGATTTATTTGAAAGTTTCACTTAGTATCGGGTGTCTCCGGCCATATCAAGGAAGTAACCGAATTTCGTTGAAGAATGCAAAATTATCTACCGAATCAAAATTATATATATCTGTGTTTAAAGTACCTGGGTTTCTAACAGTAATTGTGTAAATTCACATATGAAATTTGCCGATTTTTAGTATTCAATAAGAATTTGTGAACTATGTTACAGTAGTGCGCACACCTATTTTAGGCGGCTTTAATGTCAACGTCCGTTGAAAACTGCTTTGCAATTGAATCCGACTAAAACGAATAAAACCATACATCAGGGTGCAATTCTGCCAACCTTACTTTGTGCTAACTAATACTTAAATATTTAAAAGAATATTTCATCATTTTTGTTTCCTTAATATTCTTTATCACATGACAATACTTGTATTCAATGACATATACCCATTACGTATTTCTTTGTATATGACACGTGTAATATAACATGACCGAAACACTTTTTGTGTATTCATCCGCGAATGTTTACAAAATGGCTCAGAACGTGTAGCCGGTAAACACAAACGTCACGATAGATGGACGAGGTAAAGGGACCATTATCAGTCATACAAATATATTTTATGTGATTAGTGAAGAGTCTTTTAAGTAATACATGTTGGGACTATTTTCTGACAGCGAAAAACCGATTTTCTTTTTGTGTTTTGTCATGTGATGAAAACAATCTAAATCTGTCATTCTGACAGCGCCAAATGCTCGCTTAATAACACATTTCTTGAAATAATTTAATAAAACTTTATATAAAATGACAACTCATATCATATCCTATACATGAAACATGAAAGGTGGAATGTTTTTAAGTATTTTTTAAACAAAAATGATGAAATACGCTAAGTATTTAAGGATTACTTAACACTGAATATCGTTGGTACCGATATTGATACCGATATCTTTAGCGAGATTATTCATGTGTTCAATCGGATTTTTTTATATTCCCGCGTGATATAAAGCGTACTTTTGAATCGTTAGAGCTGTCGGCTGAGCCCTTTTCCATATTTATTATATCTGCAGCAGACGGCTTTGAAACCACCTTGGCAAAACTATTGTAAATCTCTATAAATCACATTATTTATTTGATTAGTTAAAACATCGCGGCTAAAGGAGCAATTACTACTTTCGCCACCATGCGTTCAAAAGTCATCTGCTTCATATGGGTCAAAACGTGTCCGCAAGTGGGAAAGCGTTAACATAACTCATTTGTGCCGTAAACGTTGTGTCCTCAAGCACAAATTGATTCCCTTTCCAGTACCCATAACCCATTGATCTCAAATACACAACGATTCGTACTGAAATCATACAGTGTGTTCATCACTTCACAACAAATAAACGATCGTTCATTTGTGGTCATGCGGTTTCCACGGTGATTGCAGGACTTGGTGTGGAATAGTAGAATAACTTGACTAGACCTGCATGACACACGGTGGTCTAGACCATCCCTTTTTTGTAATGTCTCGAAGTTCGATTTTCGTGTGACTGTTGCTCATTATTTTCATTGACTCTTACATCTATCGTGACTTGTTTAAGAAATAACCAAAAACGACAACGAAACGCTTTAAGGACATTCTGAGATCCAAATTGAAATTAGTCGGGGCGAAATAATATATTCTATATAATTACACTGCAGTTCCTAAATCAACCCACTAGTCACACAATCTGCTAATATGCCCTTTGGTTTTTTTACTTGTTCTTTCTTTAATTAATTAATGAGTCGACGATATTTTTGACGAACAGTAGCAGAACACAAGCAGATACATGTTTCTGTATAATACTTCTCACGTCGTGTTGTGAATTTGTTTCTTGTGGTGCAAAGATTCAAGTGTCTCCACACACGCCCAGAAGACAGTATTTTGAATCAATAATGAACTTTTCAAGAAAACAGGAAATCTTGTCCAGAAATACTGAATGACAAAATGATGAAGCTTGCATGTTAAGAAGTGGTAACATAACTCACTCAAAGACGACCCGATGTAATTGAATCCTTGAATTATCGTCTTTCTTAATAGGTAATTACACCCTTAATCCTGGTACAAACGCCCTACAGGTCACCGCATCTACGAGATATTTCGAATATACGGGCGAGGTCAATCGATACCGACACTCGGAAGTTTTGATTGGTTGATTATTTTCAACTATTTTCAGTCATATCACGGCGGCCAGGTCACTCATGTATGTCCTGGCTTTCTCACATATGCATTCAACATAACACACTTTACAAGCTATGTAGCTGCTTTTCCATATAGACTTTAAGGCCATTGGTGGAGAACGAACGACGATTGTCTCAGTGACTTTGTCAAACGACGGAAATAATGGAGCCGAGAAGGTGTGCGAACTAATAACCCATAGATTCACAGCCCGACTGAACTAAATGGAAAAGGCTCGGCTATGAGGTTTGAAAAGAAGTAAACAAATCTCATAGTGAGTAATTCCGCTTTCTTTTCACAAAGTCATCAACTGTTGTTTGCCGCGCATGTTAAAAATACATCTGAATCAGAGGCAGGCCGGTTATTTACGTCGACAATCTCCATTCTTAATTTGTACACACAAAATAATTGTCATATTTTCTAACTATCAGTGATGGTAAGTGATGCTATTTGAATTCATAACTAAAGTCAGAAAGTGCAATTTGAAATTTCAACACTGTGTATGGATAGCATAGGGTTGTGTTTTAATATTTTATTTGATACTTTGTATGGTTAAACAAAAGAAAATGTAATTATCAAAAACTTAACTTCTTATAATGTGTTTAGCAATATAATATTTTTTTATTTCTTCGTAAATGCTACAATATAACTGCATTCAGTTAGGTTATATTTGATGCAGTAAATTGCTAATTAACTATACCAAAAGTATTAGATACGAATAAAGTATGAATGTCCATTGACGATACTCCTGTCTAAATACAACAGCTTAAACACGCGAATTCTTCCTCTACACGTTGGTAAGCGCTATATATTTCATCCGTTGGTTTAGATTAGGTTGATGCAGTATTGGTTATATACGATATCAATAAAAAAGCATGTCCTTTGATGACAATTCTGTCGAAATCCTGTCTAAATACTATAGCTTAAGTAAGTGTGCCCTTTTTACGACACTCCTGTCTAAATACTATAGCTTAAGTAAGTTTGTCCTTTGACGACACTCCTGTCTAAAATACTATAGCTTTAGTAAGCCGGGGCATTTCTATATAAATGATGTTCAATAACTCTCGTCAATATTCATTATAAAAGATGGTTCATGTCAAAGTTTATTCAAGAATGAGCCTGATCCATAGATAAGGGGTCATTGTTCATGTTCTAAAATCCTTATTTGACACTCAAACCTTATTGTCTTAGTACTTTAAAGAATCGACTTAGTGAGACGACTCATTTGAGTAGGCACACCAAACGGGTTTGGTTAACTGATTAGAGAGATATTGTGGGGGGAAAGACCAGTTTACTTCCCCTTATCCAGTCCTCTGATTATTGAGCTTCGCGTTTCACCATCGCACTTCCTTGTCAGCATCAAAGTAGAAAAAAAAGTTAATTGAAAAAAAATCCACAACAATAAAGTTAGCCCTCTCAGACCCTTGATTACTTGGAAATAAATGAGAAATCGCAAAGTTCGTTACCTTAATGGATCTGATCAGTTTTATACTGTGCAAATTAGACCCGTCTCTGATCAAGATGCCCCATTTCATTTAATGAAATTACTCTAGTACGCCGACCTGCACGCTATAGTTACTTACTCCCGGCTTCAACAGAATTTCGAGGTACACGTCAAAAACCCGGCATTCTTGTTGACGATGCGCAAAACAAATTATAACTAATAAAACGAACCACGTAACGGTCTCTCCTTTTGGTGCATCGAGGATGTATTAATATACCTTTTTTACAAAAAGAAATACCTCGAATGCATCCTGACTTCATCTGTGTATTTATTAAAAAACACCTTCTTCTACTTATTACATAGTTTATGATATGATTGTAAATCGGTAAACAATGTTCTTATTTAAAGTAGCAAGACCTAGATAATGCACTTCACATTTTGCTATTTGGTTAGAATAATACATCAATATGCATACACGTATATAAAGGATAATCCTAATATTTGTAAATTTCATTTACGTTCTTTTTCTTACAGTACTACTAATAATAACAATACAACTAACAAACATAAGTATATTCTTGGAAAAAAGAAACCTGCTTTGTAAAGTGTTTTATTTATTATCTATAATTATAAGAATGATAATACAAAATAATAATACTAAAGAATAATAAAAAAGTGAATTAATAAATAATAATAATAAAAAAAATATATATTAATGTTATTATTATTATAATTAATAATAATACAAGTTATAATAATAATAATAATAATAATAATAACAATAATAATAATAATAATAATAATAATAACAATAAAATAATAAGTAAGATTATTAATCAATAATAATTCAAGATAACTATAAAAAGCTTACCTTCTTAGTTTCTAACAAAAGGTATATATGTAGACATATTATACATGTCAGTTTCTCCAGGTGACTCTATTCCAAATGTAAGGCAATATGTAGTATGTAAGGTTAAGCATATACATGTACTTTTGTATAAAAGCGGTGTTACATTACGAACACATTTGCTGCTTATGTAGACCCAGATAAAGATAAATCTGTTTATCCTCGTACTCTGGTCTGGTTCCGTGCCCTTCGTCAGAGGTACATAACATGTAGGATTTATTCCATTTGAATCATATCACATGGCTGTACAGACCTATCTTGATCAACACTTGTCGCGCAGACCCTGGTAGGATCGTTTTCCTGTAGCACGTCTTATGTAAAGACCGAGGATGGAGCTAAAATTAGCACTTTTGGAAAACTTGCACTGAACCCGCCTTGGCAACAATTTTAACGCTTTTCCACATTCCATTCCTATTTATCTAACTATTTATCCTAATAGAAAACGAATTGTTTTTTGTAAATAACGGACTTATTCATAATTCTTTTAATTTGTTGGTGACTTATAAGCCCCCAGGGCCGCGTGCTCTTTGTTACTGTAAATGTTTTTGTAAAACAATATGTATACATGTATATGCAAGAGTCACAATAATAAACGATTTACTTACTTTCTTACTTTCTTTCTTACATAAAGACGTTTCCTGATGACTAACATTAGCACTGTAGGAAAACTTCCCCCACGTTGTATCAACAACCTTAACACTTGCCGACAAAACATACAAACACACAGACAGACGCTTTCTGACGTCCCCACAGCATAACATAGGATAACATAACATAACATAACTGTATTGGTATACACTAAACACATATGCATACCCAAAGTGAGTGATATACAATTAGAACAAATATAAACATACACAAGTTGCCAGGTGGTATAGGTTAACATACCTGACACATCAACATATTAGGTATACAGAGAAGTTTCAATCAATTGAATAATTATAGTATCATTAATTATTTAATAATATTATAGTTTTACTTGTATTCACCACTATTGCTTGTCTGTGGTTGGCTGAGATATTTTTTCATAACCTCATAAAACAATTTAACCTTGGCGATCAGTACTACTTTTCAAATACTGCCGTTTGATTGGTTTAGGCACATAAACAATATGTGGTGACATGGGGGTCTAGAAACGTGAAATTACATCATCTTTTATATTCGTCCGCATTATATAATTCTTTATTGGAGATCTGGAAACCTATACAAAATAGTACTAATGTTTGACGTGCTATATTATGGAAAATAAAGTTGTAAATTACTATTATGTTTTATTACTCACTGTAATAGAGATATTTCTTTTCATTTGCATGGAGGTATGGAACAAAAACCTGAAAACACATTCTATGAAACCGCGGTTTCAGAATGTGTGATCAGGTTTTATTTCCATACCTTCATGAAAATGAAAACAAATTCTCTCCATTACTTTAATATTAACAAAATTGTATAATATAAGCATACATTTGTAACACGTGCAAGAGTTTTTTTCTTGATTTTTTTTTAAAGTCTAAGTTAAACTGAAAATTATAATCGCGATCAATCATTATTGTTTCTGTTTTTAAAATTAAATGCATAAATTTGGAAAGGCTGATTATTAACTTAGGCGAGTTTGATAACACATTATTTATTGATGACCTATGGCAGAAGTGTGGTGTCAAATACTCTCTTCTTAATGTTGCATAATTTGGACAAACAGGCACAACATGATTATTATTTATGAATCTGTCACTTTCGGCAGCAAGGTCATACGTTGAAACTCGAAACCAAGTTGATGCAATTCTATATCGTTTTATATAAACACAGTTTAAATAATGTTCTAGTTCTAGTTCCTTTATCATTAATTACTTTTCTAGCTCTAGCTCATTTATCTTTAAATGTACAGTAACTTGCAGTCTGCTTGAGTTGTTTATAGAAAAATAACTCAATGGCATTTTGTCTTATCAGGTGTATGTTAATAGTTGAAAAGTCTTGAAAAACAAATGAAGAGTGCGAACTACCATGGGATTGATTTATTGATGTTTAATGCCTTTTTCATCGATTGTTCTGTCACCCCGAGGCGGTCAGTCCACATATCCACGTGTTTTCATGGCTAACTCACACAAGTACTCTACATAACGGTCGTTCCAAGCAACTTGATGCAATGGTGACATACCACACATGAGGCTTGTCGCAATGATGTTGGAAAGAATGCTTGGTTCGATCTAACAACCCCTGGATTGGATGCTCACACCGCTACCGACTGATCTACCAGTGCTTTGCTCTCCTGTAGGAAATTAACTTTATAAGCATTAAGTATTCGTTCTAATAATTCTTTTGTTTGAATTATGAAATGCGTATACTTCTTCACTTTTATATGTTTAACGCTTTCCCAAAAAAACAGAAATTATTCTCTAGAAGGCGAGGTTGAAACCCTCTAGTTGACTTTAGTTGAAAATATGAAAAACCTTTATAAAAGAAACTTAAATATTAACTTACTCCTTATCACGTGACTCGAATACGGGACCTTTGGAACGAAAGTTTGATGCTCTACCACTGTACCACTGTTTCTTCAATATAGTATTGCAAATATCGAGTTGAGTTAATCAATTGAATACTCATTCAACAAACACTTATAAAATATGACTGTTAACGTTCCAAGTTTAGAATACCTTTTTTAAAAAGCAATAGAAATATTTAGAATCACAGCTATTTTGACTTTAATACCAGTGCTAGAAGGTAAACTGTGTGTTAACCTCATTCCGAACATAACATTGTCTACTTAATATCCACGACAATCAGTTTATAGGAATATATGTCCATAACTTATATCAATTTCCCTGACTTTAATGCAATTTACTTAAAACCAGGGCACCCTCACTTGTCAGCCGCCGATGGCAGACGTTTCATCTATATGTCTCAACATTTCTTCACACGAAAAGGATTCCCCCAAGAAATGTATTAAACACAACTGAAGAAAACACATTAAACTGGTACGATACTATCAACTATTTGAACTAAGAAAGCTGTAAGATGACGGGAAAATAATTAAAAAGAATCAATTCTGACAGCAGCAATGATTAAATGACAAAGACGCCGTGATACTGCTGCTCCAGCTTTTGATGCTAATAAACCAGACATGGTTCAGTTTAATAAATGAATTGCAGATAATTTCAGGATATATTGAAAACAGCTGAATGGTATTATTAAAGTTAAAAAAGGTTAAAAGCAATTGCGACTCTATTTCCATTCTTCTGCAGCAGACGACCTTTGAGCACAAGCATGTTTTCTTTTAACACAATGCTTTCTACTTTAGTATGTAATTGATTGCACGGGATCCTCCATATGTTCTACTAAAAGTCGTCTGGGGTAGATGTGTTGTATGTGGAAAAAGTTATAACAAACATAATACTAATAGATAAAAAGTGCACATCAATAGCAGATAAAATAAGCGTTGAAAGCATCGGTACTATTTTTTGAGTAGTAGATCGTATCATGTTAAGGTATATACGACTCCGAGAAACGCATGTTAACTTTAAGGGCAGTTGCCAAGGCAACCGTCCCCAAAAACAACATGCTCATATAACTACACGTACATTTATAACATTACCCGTGCGTGTCAAACACTGTATTCAATCTGCACAGGTAGACGGAGCTTAAGAAAACTTTTAACATGACCATCACACATGTTCTACCGTTGTTATGGTTGGTATGCTACCGGTGTGGCATGGCATTTGGTAGGTCTATGAGAATATGTAGGTTTCGTACAAATGCGCATGTGCACCGGAAGTACAACACAGTCGCTATGTAAGCCGTTAATTTTACGAGACAGATGATCATTTGTGGAATTTCAGTGGTAAAAAAGCACTAAAACTATGAAGGTTGGTGGACTAAGTTAATGTCCTTCGTTATAATAATAGAAAATAGTTGGTGTTTTTTTTTAAAGATTTAATGGTCTCATTTGCAAAGAATGTATCGACACAAGGTGTGTGTTAAATAGTAAATAAATAACAACCAAATCGTTACACACACGTGTTCCAAGGCCGTTGCCTACCTATACCATAACAATGCAAGAATGTAACACGCTCAATTTTCAAATGACCGTCTACCTTTGTAGATTGAATTTAGTGCCAAAGCTCAATCTTACTTCGAGTATCAATTGGGGTCTAACGCCCTTTTCAACCAGTTGTCAGTCTTATAACCTTGCCATGCGTTTCCTTACTATTGCACAATCAAACTCCATACATCAGTATTTCACAGCAACTGGCTGCTTTTCCACATCGACTGTCATTTCTCATGGAAATGCTAAGGTACGAAGCAGCCTTGGCTAGCGAAAATGAAGGCTTCCGGAATGCTAAATAGTTTAAGTATTTTACGCCGTTTTGACAGTTTTCCTGTTACATGAAGGTATGTCTCTGATAAATTACAAGAACAACACTTATTGTTTAATCTGGTATCATTGCACCAGTCGTATTTCTATCACTGCGATTTGAAGTTCATTGTGAGAATATTTATGAACTAGTTTTCGTTATGAGCATTTTCTCATTTCTTCATGATTTTTCATCTACTGACGTCTGTATTACGTTTAAGTCTTTTAAGAAAAAAAGAAGTTGTTTGTCGACCGTTCCTTTAGGAACTAACAAGACATTTCTTCCGTAACCAAAATCTAATTTGTCTTAATGAAGATAAATAAGATGTCAATATAGGGATAACTAACCAGTATTCATTGGAGTTCACTTTGAACATGAAACGTGTCAAGAGAATACACCGTAGCCGTGTTTATTTTGTATGGCTTTTTCCGAAATGAATCGAAAAGAAGATTATCTTATTCCACATGTAGAAGCATTATAAACATCTGAAATACATCTGAAACATTTTAACACATCTGACGAAGATGTTTTATTTTGAAAAAAAATATAATTAGCAAGTGTCCTTTTACAATAGTGTTTGCAATTCTCTTCACTAATTATGATTTCATTTATATTGATTTTCTGTAGCTTTGCTTAGATGTTTTAAAAATCATCAGCGGTCTATTTATTGCATGCTGGAAACTCTTTCCCTCATGCGACAATTCTGCAGCAGACGACTTTGAACATATTTTGTCAAAAGATAGAAAATCTCCATAACTGAATGGATAACCTATGATTAAAAGTGGAAAACATTGTGGCAAAAGGAGAAATTACACGTTTTGTGCAATTTCTTGTTTTGTCACTATGTTTTCAAAAAGCTGTCTGCTGCAGAGGCATCAGAAAGCGTCTGTATGAGGGAAAGTGTTAATTAAAAACATGGTTAATCTCTTTAAATGAAGGTATTACAACTAAACAAAGTTGAAAACATAATGTGGCGAAAGAAGAAATTGCTCGTTTTCCAGCAATTTCTCCTTTTGTCACAGTGTTTTGAAAAGTCGTCTGCTGCAGCGGCGTCAGAAAGCGTCTATATGTGGGTACGGGTTAAATCTGCTTTGTTGGTTTGTGGATCACAGAAGCACAATGTTTATTGGTTAGCTGACAATAAAGTACTGTTGTATTTTATCATAAATGAGAAATGTTGATCAATGTGTGAACTTTCTTTTCAATAGAATAAACAAAATGTTTAAATTTTGTAAAGCCCTAAACAGCCCTTTTGTTTACCCACCTAGATATGTCTAGTGTAGTTGGTGTTTTATTCTTTCATATAAGTTATTTAAACACAGCACATCCATCTATTTAAGCCTTTCCCTCATATAGACACTTTCTGAAGCATGAACACATGGTGACAAAAGAAGAAATTGCTCAAAACAAGCAATTTCACCTTCTGTCACCAAGTTTTCAACTTTATTCAATTATTGTACTTTCAATTAAAACAAGTGTCCATTTTTTCCCAGGTATGTTTTCAAAGTTCCGGATCATTTAATTCTCTGACGTCTGTTCGCCCATCACACTTTCAAATGAAAATGTTAATTATTGAAAACAGTTGAAAACAGTTTGGTTGCAGAGGTTGTCTGCTGCAGATGCATCAAACTATCTCTACATGTGAGAGAGGGTGAAAGAAAATTTTATTTATTCCATTGCCACACAATTTCATTACTTTAGACATTTTCTGCCTTCTTAATTTACTAAGCTAGGATTTAGCATTCATTTTGGTAGTCACTTTGGTTTTAGATTTCATTACAAGTTATTCGATTAAAAATTTCAAGTTTTAATTGGGTAAAAATTTTGAAAGGCATCTGTTGTGAATAATCTCATGAACAAAATGTACATCTAGAAGAATATGTATGATACAAACTTGAAAATATTGTGTATTTATAAAAATGAGAAATTTCTTGTTTTGAACAGTTTATCCTTATTATACCCCCAAAAAAACAAAGTATATAGGAGTCACTGTGTCGGTTGGTCTGTCGCTCGGTCGGTTGGTCG
>JAUELF010242893.1:0-12449 GCA_031471495.1 Clinocardium nuttallii | reverse complement strand
GTTTATTACAATATATAGTTATAAAGCAAGTCTAAAACAAACAAAAAACATGATCAAATACAACTATTAATTAAATTCCAATACATGTTCAAAATAATTCGTTAATAGTACTTCCAGTACTTTGATTAATATTATAACAGAGTCAGTACTTGCAGTACTTTGATTAATATTATAACAGAGTGTTTGACATACAGTAAGATACCATTGAGGTAATATCCCGAAAACATCCTGCATTCACGTCCTCAAATGTCCCTATGCACGTTTATTCGCGTAGTTATCCTCATTAATTCTGATTAACAAGAAAGACACACAAATACATTTGTGTGTAAAAACATATTTGATTTCACATATGCAAAGTTATATATATAGTGGTCGCCAAAAGTTTAAACCCTTTCTCTCATACAACAAAGCTGCAGCAGACGACTTTGAAAACATCTAGACAAAAACACAGAAAAACTATTAATGCAAGTCAAATAACTGAAAACAATTTTAAAACATTGTGGCAAAAGAATTAATTGCCTATTTTGTGCAAGTTTTCCTTTTGTCAATATGTTTTCAAAAGTCATCTGCTGCAGAGGCGTCTATAAGTTGAGATGTAGCAAGCGTCAAGCGATACAATGTAAAGTGCAATTTTATCTTTAAACGTCTCGCCCATCAGGTATCGTCCTTTTATTTTACCCTTTTCCACACGCAGACGCATTTTGACGCAATAGCAGCAGATATATTTTGAAAACAGTGTGGCCAAAGGTGAAATTGAATCAATTGATCATGATGAGCAATTTCTCCTTTGGCCACAATGTTTTCAACTTTATTTAACAATTTAGCTATATTGTATGGAGATGTTTCAGGTTTTTGTCACCATGTTTTCAAAGTCGTCTGCTGCATATGTGTTGTATGTAGGAAAGGGTTAAGGTTCTGCTTGCGTTGGGATGAAAAAATATATATATATTTTTAAATCAATAATATTACCTCTAATGCGTGACCGGTTTTCAGACAGACGATACAGTAATCTGTTTGTGAAAAAGTGAACATATATATATATATATATATGTGAGAAAATTACCGCCATCATTCAAAATACCTGCTGTTGAAATGTGTAAATCATCGCGAGACAATGACCAAAAACGTTTTCGCATATTGACCTACATGTTATAGATCAAGGTCATTATCTAACTTGTGACATCATCAATATAGCATGATTTAACTTATGACAGCATCGATATAGCATGATTTAACTTATGACAGCATCAATATAGCATGAGTTAAGATACACCCGATGATCATTTAGAGTTATGCAATTTCCTTCAAATGATTGAATGATTATTAAAATATCGTTAAATATCACAAGTAAGACCTATTCGCTCATTGACATCCATGTGATTCAATGTGTTCAACCAATAGATAAAAATAGGAACAATTTGTTGTGTTTGTATTTTAAGCCGTTTTCAACACTATTTCAGTTATATCACGGCCATAGTTCATTTATTCACGATCCCTGGGAAAACAAACCAGTAACCTACTAGGCTAGGAGTTTTGCATTGTCCATCGTGACCACATCGTTGCGACAGGAGATATAACCCACCGACGCTAACCTTCCGGCCACGGCAGATTCCTAAAACATGTAACAAATGACGGTTATAATGTAATATTAGGAGAATGTATAACATTTCTAGAAATATATGGAGTGCAGGTGTTCGATTGTCCGATCTCCTTCCAGATCATTACTAATGTGTTGCTTTTGTTGCGGCGGCGTAAAACAGTTGCTTTTAGCTCAGCCGTGACCGAGTGTTTAGCGACTGCGATTTGGAACAGGGCGACTCAGATTCGATCCCCATTCGCGGCGGTCATATTGGAGAACGTTTAGTGTTACATACCCAGGTATAATAAACAACGGGGAAATGTAGCCGTGATATAACTGAAGTAATGTTGAAAACGGCGTAAAATCGCATTAAAACAAAAACAAAATAGCTGAAGTTACAGGAGAAGCCATCATTAGATGATGTTATAAAGGTGGATGATAACCTCGAGAAAGTCCTTACATTATTTCAATCGTCAGTTGATACTCCGTTATAGAGGGAGATAACGGAAAACAGGCGATGTTATAAAGGTTGATCATAGTCTGGAGAAGGGCCTAGCACTATTTAAATCAGTTGATATATATTTATAGAGGGATAATAAATGAATGAATGCAGGCGATGTAATACAGGAGGATAATAACCTGCAGGGGGGGGGCCTTACACCATTATAAAGGGGATAACCCAAAGAAGGCGAGAAGTTTGATTCCCCAGAAATGTTGTCCCCTACAGTAACCTTGTCTAAATATGACAGAGTTAAGTACAAGATCCTAATATGGGAAAATCGGAATAGCGATCTTATCACATATTGTTGGAAAAGTTTAGATTGTAAACGTGTTGCTGTTCAAACTTATGAACAACCAACCACTGAGTGCCTATTAAATATTAAGTATTACACATTAAACACGTTGTGTTGTACATTCCGTTGCACTGGCATAACGCACGGAATTGAGTGCTCTCAAATTTCAAGGGGTAAGTTGCTTGAAATCCAGTTTGCCAGAAATCGATGACTCAGACTCTGATGGCATTCTAGATGTATGAGATGTTTACATACCCTTTAAATGGTTATCAACGGGCTTTCAACCTTTAATCGTAGCGCGACGTTTCCTGTGTAATAAACCCGCCTGTGTGTAACTCGTAACTTCATTCCCCTACTTCATGTAACCATTACAATACTCAACTAGTTCCATTTCAACAACTGTTAACAATCAAACTGTTGAGGACAGACGATGAACAAAGGACGATCTAAATAGTTCGTCCTAAACACTTCTTGCTCTGGTGAGCTAAACGTGTCATTTTTTTAATTCAATATAAAACCATGAATGGGCAAACAACATTATTGATGTTCAATGTTATTAAAAGAGTTGCTTTACAACCACCATGTTCCTTATATGGCCCTTGCTTTTAGAAAACTGTTTCAAATTAAAAAAAAGTTGAAACTTCGAACATTTGACACACATTCTTTGACATGATAATATTTTACAGCAAATATTATATAGACTACTACATAGGGATTTCGAAACCGGATGTCCCGGGTTCGATCCCCAGTCGCGGCACTACGGTCATGGTGGAGTGCCCTTGGGCAAGGCACATTTTCTAGCCTAGTACTGGTTTGTTTACCCAGGGATCATGAATAATTAAAAGTTTAAATGCGCGCTAAATGACCTTAGCTGTCGATTCGCCATAACACAATATACATTCATTCATTAGACTACTACATCGGTATCTATGCAATATGATTTTCGAGATTTCCAAGAAACTGACATTCTTGGGAACTGCCGGTTAAAATGATTCATAATCTAACTCTGCAAGTTTCACTTTAAACCAATTAAATAAGGACGGACACTTATTCATCACAACAATGCACACTTCGAGAACAATTATATTCACATATTTTCACAAAGACGGAAGTATATGAAATTCGTTCTGTAGTAAGGAATGAATAAATACAAACAATAAAATGTCAATTTTGAAATTAATTTACAACAAAACAAGGTACAGAATAATCATAGGTTATAGAAATGACAACAACAAAGCAAAGACTTTAAAGACCAAGTCAATATACATACATCTCTAAAATGACACCCTCCGCCTACGGTGTGGAATAAAAAAAAACATAATATTGGAATGTTGTACATTTATTTTAACCTCTTATTGGACTTAAGCTAAAAATGACTACGGAAAATAAAAAAGATCAACTTCAGTCTACACACGCATGCAAATCAGGATATCGATCAAGCTATACGTAGACTTAGAATTGTAATGCACGATGGTAAATTTGCCTAAAGTAAGTTGCAAACAACCACGTAATTATTTTCACATAGAACAGAAAAGAACTTTATTCTAGAATAATGACTTGAACACATATGTGTTCATCTTTAAAATACAACATATTTAAACATAGATTATGGACATATACAACACTTTTATATAATTCAGCATTTTAAGGTTTTATTTTAGCACTGGGTCTTTTAAAAAAATAACTGTTTTATTATCAATTTTGAAACTAAATGAGCAGCTGATCTTTCTTTAGCTTTATGATGTAAATATTAGAATAAAATAGTTTTGAATGTGTGATATTCTTATATCGAGATTCCTACAATTTGTGCTTCAATGACTATATATAAAATTTGTCTTTAATTGTTTGTGTAGTGTAATGATGTATATTAGGACAGTATGTGTACATTGATGAGAATTAAATCAATAAATAATAAATAATCACGCTTCCCGAGAACCATACATTGTTAGCCAATGACTATGTGTTATCAACCATGCTAGCCATAGTTTGTAGTTCATTCGTCACAAAATCCAACATTTCTTCTATATCGTCTTCGTCTTTATCCTCTAACAGATTAATGCTGGGTATAAAGTATTCCCCTAAGTAACGTTTCTTCAGACGGTATTGTAACTCTGTCATAAAATTGTGGTATCTGGCTGAAAGTTGGTCGCCGTACCAGTCTTCATCGTCAGGCAGGAGTTCACACAACCATAACATTTCCGTCTGGAACAGAGTCAATGTTTTTTAGTTGTTGTGGTATTACAATGTACGCCGTTTTCAACAATATTTCAGTTTTATCACAAGGATAGATCGCTTATTCATGATACCTGGGTAGACAAACCAGTACAAGGCTAATGAATATGCTTTGCATATTGGAACTTCACAATGCCCACAGCGTCGCGACTGGGGATCGAACGTGGAATATCCGGTTCCAAATTTGCGATGCATACCACTAGGTCACGGCATAGTGTCAGGATAACCTGCGTATGATATGACAGTTGAGGTGTCATCTCATTTTCCGGAAGTTTTAATTCCGTTACCTCTTGAAATAGTATACAATTGCAATTATTGATTCGCCTTTAATTTAGTTTTAAAAAAACGAAATTTCGCAATTGCGAATACTTGTAGAATTTTTCAAATGTTGTCTTTTTTTCTTGAAGACCGTAAATCAAGTTAAAGCTATAAATCCATGGGATCAATACCCTAAAGTCATTTATGCCTCATAAGATCATGACATCCAGCCAGAACAATATATACATATACTCTTGATATAGAATATTTCATTGAGTTGGTGTGTATTGTTGCTGAAACATGGTGCGGACATGAACGTTAAATATTAAAATAAAATGAAAACAAAAATAAAGAGACAAAACTCCATAAAGAAAACACCCAATCGGAATACCATAAGGCTATGCATATTTCCACTTAGCATACTACACTATCTCATTGAATTTCACCTAAGAAACCGATGTCAAAATTCCTGTGTTTGGCATCGAATTGGTGATCTTCTGGATCAAAGCTTCTTTCACAATCGTTTAAAGTTGTTATTCATTTCCCAAAGAAACCTTAACGTTTAGACTTACATAAAAGAAGGGATGAGATACAAACAATTGTCACCTTTAGCATATAGGATGATATTGCTTTCATTCCATTCTGTGATTGGGATTTCCACTGTTTCAGCTTCATTTTACAAATTCGTAGACATGTTTTCCGTGTCCCGTCCACATATTCACCGTCAATATCCTTTAAGATTTCATTCTCACATCTGGCGAAGGAAACTTTCCAGAATTTGTCTCCTTTCGGTACCAGATATATCTCTGTAGCTTGGACCCAGTATATTTTATCTTGTGAGAGCCAGTCTAATGTCTTGGCTCTCGGCCAGCCGTGATCTCGAAGTATTGGCTCTGCTTCACCAATATAGACCACGGGTGTCACATCTACTGATATGTTGTGTACACAACTGTAATCTTTAATGTTCAGGGATATGGCTGGCCCTCGAGCAAATGTTGTTACTGTTATATTATCGTTGTCTAAAAGAGATGAGCATTAACAAGTGTTAATAAATAGTTAAAAAAAACACCGATTGAACTGAATGAAATATAATGGAACACAACGGCGTACATGTAAAATATGGTTCACTTTCACATACAATCGCCATTCCCTAGTTTTACTAAACTATATTGTCAACGTCAGAAGGTAGCCAATTGGCTTGGAAGACCCGTTGCCAGAGAAAGCAAGGCAACCCTTTGGTATGTGAACTATTTCTTGAATTATATCCTAATTGTAACACGTGAGTATGTCTGTCATTATGGTCTGTTGTTGATAGGTAAGTTTGCATCATCAGTTTTAATAAGACAGTTGTTGACGACAGACGACGGTCTAGAGGCGATCACAATAATTCATCTTTTGCACTTCGCTATGGATGTATAGTGTTTTTATTTCTGTTAAAATTCTAAACTTATTTCATATTTTACAATACTTTAGTGATTTTGTGTTGGACGTGTCCACATTGATCCTGCTTTGAATATGATTGAGCTCGTGTGACAACTTATCCCAGAAACGTTGCTTAACCGGAATGTATTTGTTTCCAATAAACAAGTTTATATAAATGTATAGACAAAATCAAAATGTGTGTTATTATCAAATGGGATAACCGTATCTAAATTTTGAGAATTATATGCTGTCGGCTGCTGAACTAACTCAACATGTGTATATTAATTATCCTAGAATTGGCAATGTACTCTCCCGAATGCAAAGCTAGACGAAACCATTTCCCATTGAAAGGGGTACTATGGAATAATAACTACTCACACAGATCCTCCACGGCGCCCGTTACAAATTGATGGAATTTTACCAACACTTCATACGGTACCAGTATACCATATATAATTGCCTCACTGAATCGTTTTGATTTACGCTTCCTTAGTTTCACCACTTTATAGCCAACAGGTGGAAAGAAATTATCTGTATCCTCGTAAGCTCTGTCCTCGCCAAGTAGTCGTTTCACCTACACAAAAAGCATCGTGTTTCATTATGACATAATTTAAGCGTGTTCCAAGCTGATAGTTTTAAGATAAATTTGAAACAGGAACTAATCATAATATCATAAAATTCCTTCAGAGATCATACTAACTAAGTGACGCATGGCGCAAGAAATGAACGTGTATAGCACGTGCTCTAAAGGAATTTCAGCCATGTGATAGCTTATGGAAATTACCAATCCTGTATTTGGTAAGCTCTTCCTGACCCTAGTGCGTCAGTCGTAATACAATCCTCATACACCTGAGCCTTAAGGCGGTGAAGCCATTTATACTGTTCTACTTAACCACCGAGTTTGTTAAGTTTATATTGTGAAACGAGTGTAGGCGATGTGATCAAGTGTGTCTGTTTACTTACGGAAGATGCACGATGGTCAATATCGTCGTCTATATACTGAAACCCGACAGCGTCTGATCCAGTTACGTGATGGGACGATGGTAATCTCAAACCCACACTGAAATCGAACTCATCCGGCTTGCCAATCTTCAGCCTGGTTTTATATGAACCTTCTAGATACGCTTCGGTCTCATACCGTCCTCTGTTTTCATTGTTATTGAAAATCTCATACAATGTATCTTGAACCAAACCTTTAAAATACATAACGAAGTCTAAGAGGCGTTTTGCATGTCTACAATCATTATTTGACACTCTTGTATGCATGGTTGTGTGCATGGTTTACAATCATTATTTGACAATCTTGTGTCCATGTTTTACACTCATTACTTGACAATCTTGTGTGCATGGTTTACAATCTTTATTTGACAATATTATGTCCATGGTTTACAATCATTATTTGACAATCTTGTGTCCATGGTTTACAATCATTATTTTACAATCGTGTGTGCATGGTTTGCAATCATTATTTGACAATCTTGTGTCCATGGTTTACAATCATTATTTGACAATCATTTTGTGCATGGTTTACACTCATCATTTGACCATATCAACGTGATAGCGTTTGGTTGGATAATAAGTTATATTGTGGGGAAAAGAGCTGTATACCCTAACTTATATGTGGAATGTAAATGTTATTGAATATTATAATTGATAAAGCATACTATATTAAGCCGCGTCTAATGATTTGGGGTCGTATACATGTATACAATATTTACCTCTCCTGGCAGCCATTTTGATAGGCAAAGTTACACTATTTTAAATAGAGAAATATAAAATTTAATTAAATTAAACAATTGCATATATATGAAAAAAAATTAAATGAAGAAGTCGAAATAATCAAATCATACAAGGGCATCGATTAACTCAAATTCCTTTGTGTTTTCCTAATAATCACATTGTTTTATATACTCTGTTAATGTTCATCAAAATGACCGACAAGGGGGATAATTAGTGTAGTTCTGGAAACTATGTATTGACTCCGTAACGGGAACATAATTATAACAATCATCATATAATAATTGGTAAAAATATTGGGGCTATTTTGTGAGGAAGTAGGGCCTACATCTTGATGCTTCCGTCACGGAATCATTTAATATCCCGAATTAGTGGGGCTATTTTGTGAGGAAGAACATGTTGATCCACTAGACATGTGAAGTACATCTTGATCCACTAGACATGTGAAGTACATCTTGATCCACTAGACATGTGAAGTACATATTGATCCACTAGACATGTGAAGTACATCTTGATCCACTAGACATGTGAAGTACATCTTTATCCACTAGACATGTGAAGAACATCTTGATCCACTAGACATGTGAAGTACATCTTGATCGACTAGACATGTGAAGTACATCTTTATCCAATAGACATGTACAGTACATCTTGATCGACTAGACATGTGAAGTACATCTTTATCCAATAGACATGTGGAGTACATCTTGTACTCTGGTGCATAAAGACCCTAAATCACTTGCCACGGTCACATACATAGAGCTATATGTCCCTGTTACGGCTCATTTATTGAAAATAAACCAGTTACGTTGATATATTGATTGGTGTTTTACGTCTCTTTCAACAATTTTTCAGTTATGTCACGGCGATTCCCGGGCAATCAGTCGTAGGTTTAACCCCGCAATACTGAGTGTCAAGGAGGGAAGCCATTACTACCATTGTTAAAGTTTTTAGTTTGACACGACCTTGGATCGAATCCGCCACCACCCGCAGCCGAGGCAGACGCTCTAGCATTTTAACGCCGAAACAGTTACATTGAACAGTGTATTCTATATAATAATAATAGTAAATAAAAGTATAGCTAATGTTATATCAGTGAGTGTAACGCAAAATGTCATGGGTTTTTTCAACATTGTTGGAAAAGGAGGAATTAATCACGAGCAATTCCACCATCCCCTTATAGCACACTCTTTTACATTCAGACCTTTTGATTTCCTCCTCGTTCCCACGCTTAGATTTGCTTTGTCATCGTGGAACTGATGTAACTTCCAGTTCCAAGCCTCGTCGGCATGTATAGAGAGGAATGCGTCTACCCTACAGGCAGGTTTATGTTTCTTTAGGAGGTGTGGTTTATTAAACCTCCTACCACATTGATCACAATACCACCAATTTGCAGTATTCATCCTGTAGATTCCTGTTCGATAGAAATTCCAAAAATAACAGAAACAGGCGTTGAAGTTGAACTTTTGCGTAACACGATCACAATGTTTACCTCTGATAAAGTACGTTTTGTCATCTTCATTCTAACGTGTTCATTTTTAGCATTTTTCCTTTTCTAAAAAATGTTTCCAAAAGTCGTCTAGTGCAGAGGTTTCAAACGTTTTTTTTTTCAGTGACTTGGTTATGTAGAAAGAAAGTTTAATTTCACAAAAGTGTAATTTTGTAGTTGTGTTTCCAAAAGTCGTCTAGTGCAGAGGTTTCAAACGTTTCTTTTTTCAGTGACTTGGTTATGTAGAAAGAAAGTTTAATTTCACAAAAGTGTAATTTTGTAGTTGTCTTTACACTATGTCTGTTATTTATCAAGCTAAGTACATGTACAGTTGAACCTGTGAAAACGGTCACCTCTGTTAAGCAGCCAACTTGTATATAGCAGCCACTTGAATATTTACTAAAACAACATTTTCTTCTTTATTTGACTTGTGCAGCAACATCTGTGTTCAACAGCCACATTTTTACTCTCCCTTGGGTGGCTGCTTAACACAAGTTTGTCTTATCAATACACATGTATGTAGTTATTGATAGAATGCACCGACGATCAGGACAACATACACGCGGACAATAATCATAATAATTCAGAGGAGTAGATAAGAAGGAGTAAACTGGTCTGTTCCTAACTATCTGATATATATTAATCAAACCCTATGCTGTGGGTACTCACAAGAATCGTCTTGGTGAGACGATAATTTTGAGAACCAACACTATTGTGTGTAAGTGTCATATAAAGATGATTTCGTGATGAGAATTACTCCTTTATAGATCTACTAGAACCATTATACATCGAGATATATATATCCCGGGTTCGATCCCCAGTCGCGTCACTAAGGTCATGGTGGGGTTCCCTTCCTTTTGCAAGGCACATTTTCTAGTATAGTACTGGCTTGTTTGCCTATGGGTTATGAATAAGTGAACTGTCGCCGTGACATAACCCAAATAATGTTGAAAACGGTATAACACCAATAAAAAAAGAGAGATAGTTCAGGGTTCACCCGGGCTGCAGGTTCGTATGCACAACCTAATAGTTATTCACAGATGCAACCGGTTCCCATTTATCATGGCCCGGTAGCTCAGTCGGTGTGTGGCGTGATGCGTTCTATCGATTCAGTGATTGTAAAATATTTCTTTCCGGCGATTGACAAAATTCACTGTGACAAGCGGCAATGGGCGTCAATGTGGAAAAACAGCCAGTTGCTTGAAAAGTCGGTTGTATGGAGTATAAGTGTTAAAAAGCCAGGAAACTCATGCGCATGTCGCCGAGATATGAAATCTTGCAAAAACTCAATCAAATCAAAATACCATGACGTGGCTCAATTTATAACATATTGAAGTTCTATACAATGGGGCATAGAGATTAATTTTATTCAAAACAGACTACTAGGTCACGGCTCAGTGTAACGGTTTCATTTGGTTCGAATACGTAAACAATCCAAGTTTTAAAAGTAGGTTTACATACATGCTGAAGAGTGTCAATTACAAACAAAAACAAATCATATAATCACTTACTGTGTTACTCATTTTCTCCTCCCTGTAATTTCTGATGTAATATGGAAAACCAATTTTCGATAAAAATAGTAACATGCTTGGTTTTTCAAGTTATATTCTCCGTACTGAATCCTCATCGGTATTATAGATGTTGACATGGACGCTTTCAAGCGAAGCGGCGTACAAATTGTCTTCGAAAGCTTGTTGTCTAAATGATCATACACTTTTGTGTAGACTATTTTACCGCGGACGGACACGTGAATTATTGGAACCTCTTAAGCAATTAGATACGGTGACCTTTGTATGATCGTACATACCGGAATTGATTATCTATATAAAGAACATGGGTGTCAACATTTAGAACATTTGGATCGCTCATACGTTGAGCGGTGCTCTGCGGGGACCAACTGTTTTGTACATTCTGATCTGAGTCTGCACTGTTCGTCATAGAAGGTATAATAAGGAAACAGGCCCCTCGTGCTGAATGAACATGTACCCATGTACCGGGTTCGAATCCCGTGATGAGTTAATTCTTACTTTTGGATTATTTTTTTGCTCAAACGGTGCGAGTACTGGTAATGTAATGTAATTGATGAAACAAGCGGAAGTCGTCTTCCACCAATGAGCTAGCAGTCAGTGTGAAAAATAAGCCAGTTGCTTGAAAAGTTGGTTGTGTGGAGTATTGGTGTAAGACAGCCATGAAACACATTCGCATAGGGATCTTTTGCACAAGCGGCGCGAGAACTCTGGTTAATCTAATGTCATATTGAAAATCGATGAAACATAAATAAGTTTAGAATAAACTAACGACGTAACAGGCCGTGTGCAGATCCCTTAATTACTACAAACACCTTAATATTCGAAACGGAAACAAGTAAGTGTGTTTTGTGGTAATTAATGGTATTGCAAATCGCCACAGCGCCACGAAACACAAATCAAAGCACTCAGAGTGCTGCCAGCAAAGGGCTAACGGAATACATTAGAATAGGTATTTACCAATCAATTTTTTATCACATACACTTCACAAGAATTCCTTTTTATGTCCGTTAATTGAATAATATTTGAGCGGAATGCATATAATATTGTCTACTCAGAATAGGGGTTTATCGTAAAAACCTTCGATGGATACACTTTCATTAATGAGTTAATTAGATAAGACAATATACACAGCACATTCCCCTTTCAAATATAAAGTCATCAATTTAAATTTAATTTTGAAATCGCAATCATAATTACACCTGAAATAAGTATGCACTTACTGCTTTAATTTGTCGGGGAATTTAGGACGCGGACCTTGTCGAAAGCACCCATCCTAAATGCAAGTTATCACGACTTTCGGCAAAGCAGTCATTTGAGCCGGCAGCAGGCTCTTAATGAAAACCCTGAATAAACTTTGATTTCATTTTGGAGACTATTATATCACTGGGACTCGACTTCTCATTCCGTCT
>JAUELF010242882.1:0-12452 GCA_031471495.1 Clinocardium nuttallii | reverse complement strand
GTCTCTCGTTCGTAGTATGTTGTATTAAATTGTGTTTATTTGTATTGTTTGTATTATAAAATGAAATCTTCTGTATAGGATGAAATAAAGATTGATGATGATGATGACTTACACACAATGTTAAAATAGATAGTACTCAAACCATAATTACGATAGATATTTTCAAAATCACTTACCCTTATTTCTTAAGTCCATTGAGACACGAGACATCTTCGCTTCAAAGTCATTTACAGTGTTTTCAGTTGCCGTTGCTGCATCGATTAACTTTTTACTTGTGTCAGCTTTGTGTACGTTTATCTCATTCTTCATTCTCTCTCGTTCTTTGGAAAACAGATGAAGTTCCTTGTTGACCTTTGAAGCAATGTCTGTGACGTCTAATTGGGTTTTCGCCATGCTGTTAAACATGTTCTCCACTTTAATTTCCATCCTCACCATCTTTTCAAGTAGTTGCTCTTCGAACGAGAACTTATTACAATGAGGTTCCTGTCCATTAACGTTAAAGGTACCACACAAAACGAAAACACAAATTAAATATGCAAACATCTTCGCTTGTCGTATAACGATCAACAACTGATAGATAAGTCTATTCAACAGTGGTTTTAAATAGTGACAAGGCGAGTTTATTATTTCTAAAGGAGCGGCTGGTCTTTGTGACTATGGTGATAGTCGCTCAATGGGGCTCTAAACCTTGTATATATGTATAGCTGCGTCAGGCGAAACGTAATCGTGATGTAGTGATGCGAACAATGAACACTTAAGAAGCCAGTCTCGCCGGAGTCTCTCAAATACTACAATAATAGTGTGTCGGGTACTATGTAACCTCTAACATAAAATAGAAGTACAGTCCAAGTGTCAATATAATTTTTGTAATCCAAATCGGGATGTGAAACAAGATATCAAATCGGCGTGCGGCGGCAACTCTATACGTTATTTGGTTTGTGTCGTGATATGAATGTTAATTCTCAAGATGATTAATACGAGGGACATGCATTAACAACAAACACTTTAACCCTCGTCTCATTTAGTATCATTTAGGTTATTGTACTGGATCTTTAAATATGTTATATCCCGTTATACTTCGATCTCATTACTTCTGTATGATGCCATCAATGTAAGCAGTTGCAGTGCATATTTGTCTCTCGTGTTCATAAATGTGCAACATCCGGATTATCGATTCAAATACAATGGACTCAGGTTAACTCGAAGTCGAAATTAAATTACTTCGAGTTATCGACGTGTTCGAGTAGTCACAATATTTATGAGCAATACATTGTCCGATGCAATACAATAATTTATTTGTTGTTAGCATCCTAAATCAATTATACTTCAGATGATTGTTTATGAAAATCATCCTGTTTACAAAACCATATCAAGAAAGTAAAGCAACCGCTACGCTGTTTTCAAATGATGGATCAGTTCCGTGAAATGGGGTGAGATGTGCGAAGGTATGAGTCAATTAAAAATTGCAAGTTGGTTATTCAATCTGCTGACAAGAAACGAAACTCCAGCCAGATAGTACTTGGGCGTCCGCCGTACTGGAATATCAAGTTCAAGTAGTTATTCAAGTATAGAGTCCACCGGCCGATAATACAATACATATACAATTATTTAAATATGCAAGAGTGACGTATGGTTATGATATTATAATTGTGTTAAACTTGAATCAAATTGATTTGATTATCTTTCAAAAACGTAAACGAGTACATGTTATTTGTTTTCTTTATGTTGTTCCGTGTAAAAAGAAAACTGTTAATATATGTTAAATAACATTAATACAAATCAACAAATGCATGCATTGAAGCAATTGCAGGAGATGAACTCATAGACGAACAACACTGAAAGGTGATGGGGGAGGGGGTGTGGGGTGAGATTCACCTGAATCAGGCAAGTTTCCATCTCCATAGGCAATAGGTTGTCTTCGACCCAATTAAACAGTTCTACTACCAATTTGGCAGATTTACATATCAAGTTCATAGGATAATTCTTAATGTACAAACACAATAAAAAGAAGCAATCGAAAATATTGTGTAAACTAGATTTGGGAAAAATCAAGAATATTGCAAATTTGATGCTTAACTTAATTCTCGTAGTTCAAAAGCTTGTTCAATGTTTACGAAATTGTGTAAAGAGTTCCTCTGGCATTACAATCTAAAAAAGAATAAAAAGGGTTACGATTTCTGTTCCTGAGCAATGATCTATCAAAATACTCTACCCGTAATAATTCATAGCTATTACATTCGAAGAAAAAAAGATATTCGTCTTTGATGAAATGAAGATTATGTTGTTTACACATGTTACATGTTCTCTGTCTACCGATAAATGTCTGCGATTTTCTATCATCAGATCATGTGACGAACATCTAAAGTTAGACAAATATTTTTTAATAAATAAGATAGATATGTATTAAGATAGAACTCAGGCGTTAATAACATTAACGACTTGAAATACTTATAATGGATTGCCTTAGGCGACTCATCACTCCATCTTTGGGTAAAACACACTTTCGTCATTTGTAAAAAAGTTTTTACATTACCAACGTCATGCAACACCAACACGTTTCCGAACCTATGCTTAAACAAGTATATCGTTTATATTAGTAACCCAGGTGCGTTTACCCCATTCATCTAATTGCAGCAACATAAAGTAACATCGGTTAGGATATCTAGTGTTATTCATACGAATGATGTTTAGCCAATATTTAATACAATTAGACATTTATGCTGTACATAGTGGTACTCTTCCACATTCTCCCAAAGCCAGAACATCGCATGTATTGTATGAAAGGTAACATATTTGTTTTTACAAAAGTGTATTTGAACTTTTTCAATTGTCTCAACATACTGATGGCGCCGAATATGTGACCCGTAGCACACTATAGGCTTAACAGTAGCATCAACTATTTATAACAACTCTATTACCTCAATGAATCCAAGTGTTTTGCGAAATCTTAAAATATTATTGATTGCCATTTTAGCCTGTGAAGATAACATATGATGCGCTTTTGACCATGATAGTTTGCCTGTAAAATAAACCCCTATATACTTATCAAATGAGACAATATCGATAGTATTACTACTATAAAACCAGTTTTCTGTTTCCTTAACAATGCCTTCGTTTCTGAAAACTATGATTTTTGTTTTTTGCATGTTTACATCTAGACCCACACTGCTACTGAATTGCTATATCCTCTATTTATTTGCGTTTGTATTTGTATTACTGTATCTACACACCTGGAGAAATCGTAATGTTCATTAAATAAATATATTGTCTATTGTAGAATAATTTTGCGATTCATCAATAATGTTAAATTTTTCACACCACTAAGATAGTCTACTAGTCATAATGTGATGAAAATCTTAAATATAGACTCAATCAAAGAAACTCCTCGATAGTTGTTGGGGTCTGTTATACACCCCTTTTATGCAGTGGAGTTACAATACTGTGGATCCGGGGGATCAGAAATGTTACTATTGTTCAATGAATTACAGTTCTGATAATTCTGATGTTTAGTTATTCACAATTGAAAGAAAGTTACCTTATGTCTTCTAAATAACGAAGAGTCTAAGGATTGCGTGGATACATCTGGATTTAGGAATGCTTTAAAATATAAATATAGATTTACATGTGCAATTGCATTTGAATTCGATGGAGAAACATAATAAACTTTAAGAAGCGACCAGAACTTGTTTGCATCATTACGACAGTAAATAAGTTTATACGTTCCTTCTTTTCTTAATAAAGCCTTTTTTTAAAATTTACATAACGACTTAAACCTATTACGTTGTGTCTTATAAGTGACCGAAATCACATGCCGTTTCGCTAAGTTGCGTCATCCGGCTGTTTTGCCTAGTCGGAGTTGGGACTTCCCGAGAAAGTCAAGAATTTCTACCCGTCCTGTTCCGATAAGAGCGTTTAACTAACACCATGACATGTGTTAGATGGATGTGCCCAACTCTTGTTCCGAGTCCCACTAGGTACTGTCCAGCCGGAATTTTGACAACCGGCTATAATGTCCATATTACAACTCCGGCTGTATATTGCTCGAGTTTCAGACTTAAGCCAGCTGTCCGGCACGTGTCAGGTGAAGGCAACACACAATGGCTTCGAGTCGGACTGTTTGACGTTCAGCCGGATTCATGACAGACGGCTCGACCTCGATTTGGCGTGCCTCTTGTTCAAGAAATATTGATTGGGCGGCCCATTGATGCATGCCAGATAAAAAGCACCCCGAACTGAATTCGTGTTACATTAGGGTCCGTTTCGCGAAGTTGCATTAGCCGGCTGATATTCCAGCTGGAGATGAGCTCCACGACGAAGACCAGGCATTCAACCCGTCCGCTTCCGATTAGACAGTTTAACTGGTAACCTGACAAGTGTCAGGTGGAAGTGCTTAACTCTGGTTTCGAGTCGCAATAAGTGGCGTCCATCCGGATATATGGCAGCTGGCTGCAATGTTTAGATGAATTTTGCATTTTGGGTAATTCTAGAGCCATAGCCGGCTGTATATTGCTCAAGTGACATACTGAAGCCAGCTGCCCGGCACATGTCAGTGTTAGGCACCAAATACTGGTCCAAATCCTACTAGGTGGCGTCCAGCAAGATTTATGGCAGCCGGCTGCAAAACCCAGCTGGAGTTGGGCCGCCAGATTTGGCGTGCCTTTTGTTCGATGTAGATTGATTGGGCGGCCCATTGATGCATGCCAGACTCAAGCGCCCCAAACTGACCTCGTGTTTCATTATGTCCTTATTCACATACTTGCGTCAGCCGGCTGCTATGGCCAGACGCAGTTTGGATTGTTCGACCAAGTCCCGACAGTGCACCGTCCTGTTCGAATAAGAGAGTTTAACAGGCAACCTGGCATGTCTCAGGTTGAAGTGCCCATCTCTTTCTTCGAGTTGCACTAGTTATCGTTACCCGGATGTATGGAAGCTGGCTGAAATGTTCAGATGAAGTCTACACCCCAACTCCGGCTGTATCTTGCTCGAGTAACAGACATAAGCCAGCTGTCCGACACGTGTCAGGGGAAAGTACCCCAAACACTGGCTTCGAGTTGCACTAGGTGACATCCAGCAAGATCTATGGCAGCTGGTTGCAAAACCAAGCCGGAGTTGGGACAAAAGAATGGCTCCCGACCTCGATTTGGCTGGCCTATCGTTCAAGATAGTTGAATTGAGCTGATCATTGATGCATGCAAGGAGAATGCATCACAAACTTACTTCGTACACTAGGTCCCATTTCACCGAATTGCTTCAGCCGACAAAAGTCCCGCCGTTTCACCCGTCCTGTTCGAATTAGAGTGTTTATCTGGCATCCTGACATGTGGCATGTCGGAGTGCCAACCTCTTGATCGGATATCAGCTGGCTCCAATGTTCTGATGAAGTTGAGATGTTTGCCAAGACCACAACCAAAACGCCGGTTGTATATTGCTCGAGTTACCGATTTCAGGCAGCTGTCATGCCCTTATTGCGGGAAGGCACCAAATACCGGCTTCCAGTCGCACTAGGTGGCATCCAGCCGGATCTATGGCAGCCGGGTGCAAAACCTGGCCCGGAGTTTGGCCGACAGAGTGGCTCACACCCTCGATTCGGCATGCATATTGTTCGAGATAAATATTTAGCAGCCTATTTAGTGCGTGCCAGGTAAAAATGCCCAAATCTACCATCGTGCTTCATAGTGTCCCGTTGGCCAAGTTGCGTCAGCCTGCTTTCATGCCCAGACGGATTTTCCTTCTAAGGCCCGACTTTTCACCCCGTCCTGTTCGAATTAGAGAGTTTGACTGGCAAGTTGACCTGTGTCAGGTGGAAGGTCCCAATCACACTAGGTGGCATCTAGCCGGATTTATGACAGCTGGATGCAAAGTTCAGATGACGTTGGTGTTTTGGGCAAATCCGGCTGTATATTGCTCGAGTCACACACTTGAGCTAGCTACCCGGCACATAGTAAGGGGAAACTGGCTTCCAGTCGCGCTAGGTGTCTTACGCTTCTGGTTATGGTATCGAAATCGCTCTAGGTGAACAATTATTTTAATGTAAATTACAGTTGATTTGGGCTATTGTGTACTGTGTTATGTCAACAAGTATGGACTAATACAAGCACTAAACACATTAAGCTTGAAAAGTTAGTTTATAGACAAACTGCCGAGTCACAACTCGGCCAACATTCTTTCCGACGTTAGACAAAAGTCACTGTGACAAGCGGGATTCGTCTTTCACCAATGGCCTGTTTAACAGTCTATGTGAAAAAGCAGCCAGTTGCTTGGAAAGTATGTTGTGTAGTTTACTGATCAGGGAACACCAGGAAACCCATGAGTAGGTAAACTGGTCGCCGTGCTACGTCTTAAGAATTGTTGAAAAGGGCGTTAAACCCTAATTAATCAATCAATTGTAGACAAACTGATAATTTTCTTATCGCTTTGATATGTTGTTGTTATAGTGTTTTTTAACCGTAGGACAAAGGGACACTTTACTGTATCGGTCAGAGTGAAGGGTGTACAAGGTGACCATGCGTCATGCTCAATTATTTAATCAAGTATACTGGTCAAAAGTGTTAACGCAAGAGCGCCCACCACTTTCAACTCTACTTCCAATATACCACCAGGTTCTTAAAAGAGGGCGCATTCATCTCCAGCAGACCAGCTCGAGCTTAAAAGATCCGAGCCTGTGGTTGATTTAAGTATTACTGAAGTGGCATTATGAGTGATGAAGCAGAAAACACTACTATTATGAATGTTACTTGACTCAGGGTAAGATAGATCAGATGACACTAATATTGAAAGAAACATTTGAGCAACAAATGGCTAGAATGGTGTCCAAAACATGGTGTTTTCGGGGGACTAAAGACCGAAAACACACCATAGAAGAGGAGAATATAACTCTCAAATGTTAAGTGGAAGCCCTCGAATGGAAGACGGACAGAGCCGAACAATATAGTAGACGGAATTGTCTCCGTCTGTCTAGAATAACGGAGGAAAAGGATGATTCCGTAGATTCTAAAGTCCGCAATTGAAGCCAATTTAAACCCTCGCGGAAATAGACAGCACACATCGGGTAGGAAAACCACAATCTTCAAGCACAAAACCCAGAGACGTTATAATGGAATTCACCAGTGTTCGTACAAGACAGAACATGATGGGGAATATGGTCAACCTTAAACAAGTGAATCATAAAACAATATTTCTTATTGAGGATATAACGTTTATCTGCGACGAAGTGTTTTATCTGGCAATGATCCTTGTGAAAGATAAAAAGCTAGAATGAGCGGGGACTACAGATGGGGGTTATACTAGTAAACGATGGGAAACAGAAAGCCATCGTTTGGAAAGCCAGCATGGTCTCGATCTGCGTGTTGCAAGTTTATACTGACTAGTTTTTATAATATCCATGTATAACTCCCGATGTCAGTTATAACTTTTTACTCTTAGTATATTAACGTTACGTGTCAATCGGTTTCAAACGACGTCCTATTGTATACTGCACCTTATTGAAAACATATTTAATTTGTATAATTAAACAAATATATAAATTGTGAATACTATTATATTGAGGATAAACTGCTTATCATGAACTGTACGATATGCCTTCTCTATGATAGTTTCTGTTATATTTCAATACAGTCAAGGCTCAATGCTTGAAGACGAAATATGTTCCCATTTTACAAGTTGCATGCACTTTATGCACAAGACACTTATTTTACTTTTTATCTACGGTTTCTATATGTGTTTACATCAGATATATTAAAAGTACCGATTTATAAAACCAATAAATAAAAATGTATGATTTTAAAAAAGTAAAGATAGGAAAATGATATACTTCTCCTTTCACAGAATTGTTTTTCACATGCAACTAATTCAAAAGTATGTGTCTTATCTTGAACAGTACTGTTACTGAATGGACGGCACCAATTGCGGTTTTGTCTGAACCAGTACTGGTCAATATATATGTTTCAAATGATGATGCAATGTCCTTGTCTAACTGCACATGTACAATGAGCCGTCCCGCGAGAAAACCAACAGTATGGCCACTGCGTAATGTATCGACCCAGTTCAGCCTGCGCAGTTCGAGCAGACTGATCCACGCCGACACATTCCGTCTCAGGGGGATAGAGGTATAGCGTAATGATTCCTGAAACAGAGAATCCACAGAAGGGGAAGTATCTATCCGGGTAATCCTGCGCATCATGCTTATGCTGATACGTTTCGATACTTTACGCAATGTTGGTGTTTTCTTGCGGACCGCTCAAATGTATGTGTACATAACCGTTAGTATGTACAGTGTAGGTTGGGGAGTGAAATAAGGTACCTTTCACACTAGAAACATCCTTCTTGGTGTTAATGATTGTGTGAAATAAGGTACCTTTCACACTAGGAACATCCTTCTTGGTGATTGTAGGGTTGCATTGCTCAAACATCCAATGGTTTGTACTTCTGTATGAAAATTAATGTGATGTCATAATGGCACTGTATAAAATAGATATTCATAAATTGATCGATTTGATGAACACCGTTAATTTGTCAGTTACTTTTGTCAATCATCCAATAAAAACAATGACCGCGTTAGGGTTCGAACTCATGACCCTGGGTTGAAGACCATCCTCATTACAGCTATGTAGTTATAACGGCTAGACCTGTCTTCTTCTTATGGAAAATTACTTACTCGTCAAATTGAAGGAATGACAACAGTTGGTACAATGTGTTCAAATATCCTCTGCTCTGTGTCAGATGTCGTCTGTATTTGTGGTTAAATAAATGAGCTCTCGCAAGAAAACCAACATAATGGCATCTGCGTCATGTATCGACCCATATCAGCATGCGATGTCCGCGTAGACTGATCCTGGCCGACAGATTCCGTACCAGGGGGATAGATGTATAGAGTAATGATTCTTGAAACAGAAAACCCACAGGAGGCGAAAAGTACGTCCTGATTAGCGTTGGCGGCATGCTTAGGCTGATCAGGGTTGGTGTTTTACGCAGATACCACAATGTTGGTGTTTTACGCAGAGACCACAATGTTGGTGTTTTACGCAGATACCACAATGTTGGTGTTTTACGCAGAGACCACAATGTTGGTGTTTTACGCAGAGACCACAATGTTGGTTTTCTCGCGAGACGCATCATATCCTCTGCTGCAGAAGTGTCAGATGTCGTCTGTACGTGTAGTTAAATACATTTAGATGCTTATTATCTGGGGAGGTCACATATGACAAGAAGAATGTGAAATTGTGTAATTGAAACCCTTTACCAAAAATGGATGCCATTTAACGTCATACCAGAAGACGATTGTAAAATATTTTAGGAAATGGAAATACGTTTCGCGCGGAAGTATTGTCATACGCATTTCGTACATACAGAGCGTTCCCCGTGTGCCTCCATTTAGAAGAGTAATAGATCAAGTTAAAAGAGAAGAAGTGTGATCACTCTTATACATATTTATGAGACAACAAAATAGAGATTCAATACGATTCAAAGTCGCCTAAGTTATTTGTAAATATATACGTACTGTCAATATGCACACACATGTTTTACGTCCATCTCTGATTTAAATAAGGTTTCATCAAGTGCATAGGTATGGTACGACTATCAACAAGTCGTTATATAAATGAAATATATATCTTTCAGACCATGTCACATCAAGACGTGTTTAAAATTATCAAACAATTATTAGATAAACATCCGAGTTACATTTCCTTAATATGATCTTAAATAACTGAAGACCTATTAAAGCAGTTGCGAGGTATCTAGAGTGTCCGACTCGGGTACGGAACTTGCGTTTCCAACTCCTAACAGGGTCATACAAACGACTTTGAAAAGGGCAGTAAGGGCTTACCATTGTTTGCGCCCAAGGGTTGTGACTGACCCGCTGATGTCGAGATATTTTGTAAAGGTATATGTACTGCATGTAGACAAATACATTTATTACGTCCCTTTAATTTAATATAACTTGTGACCCAGTGCATAGGTCTGGTAATTTATATGATAACCAATAGTTAACTGTGCAAGCGTTGAAAGCTGCGACATTTAAGTCGTGATATAACTGAAATATATATCTTTGAGACCATTTCGCAATAAGACGTGGTTACAATTATCAAATAACTAATAGGTAAAAATACTTTCAGAATATGACCTACAATCTACGCACACCATCTCCATAGTGTAGTGGCTATAACCCTTTAGAGTGGGAAATCAGGTTTAAAATCCCGGTCGGTCGGATACCAATGACTAAACAACCGCTCTTTATTGCTCCAACATTAAATTGTATGAGCTCTTAGTAAGTTAGTTAGCGTAGTGTCAGTGACGAACTATTGGAACAAATTACATACATTTATTACGTCCCTTTAACTTGAAATAATGTTTGACCCATTGCATAGGTGCGGTTTAAATGCATATGATAAGCAATGGTTTACTGTACTATTGTTGAATATTGCGACAATTTATTCGTGATAGAGCTGAAATATATATCTTTGACACCATGCCACACCTAGTATATAGACGTTGTTACTATTTAATTATTATCATTTACTAATTGTACTAAATTTTCTTTCAAATAAAATGTGTATACGATAACTCCATTTTCCTTCTTTGTAATAGCTAAATCAACTGTTCTTCGTACAGAGGAGGATTCTGTGATAATTCCATTTAACACTACATAGTGAACATGTTTGTAGAACAATCAATTCATTTAACACTACATGGTAAACATGTTTGTAGAACAATCATTTAATTTAACACAACATGGTGAACATGTTTGTAGAACAATCATTTGCTTTAACAATACATGGTGAACATGTTTGTAAAACAACCATTTCAATTAACACTACATGGTAAACAAGTTTGTAAAACAATCATTTGATTTAACAATACATGGTAAACATGTTTGTAGAACAATCCATTTCAATCAACACTACATGGTAAACAAGTTTGTAAAACAATCCATTTCAATTAACACTACATGGTAAATAAGTTTGTAGAACAATCCATTTCAATTAACACTACATGGTAAACAAGTTTGTAGAACAATCCATTTCAATTAACACTACATGGTAAACAAGTTTGTAAAACAATCCAGTTCATTTAACACTACATGGTTAACATGTTTGTAGAACAATCAATTTCAATTAACACTACATGGTAAACAAGTTTGTATAACAATCATTTCATTTAACACTACATGGTAAACATGTTTGCAGAACAATCAATTTCAATTAACACTACATGGTAAACAAGTTTGTAATACAATCCAGTTCATTTAACACTACATGGTTAACATGTTTGTAGAGCAATCAATTTCATTTAACACTACATGGTGAACATGTTTGTAGAACAATCATTTCATTTAACACTACATGGTAAACACGTTTGTAGAACAATCACTTTATTTAACACTACATGGTTAACATGGTTGTAGAACAATCATTTCATTCAACACTACATGTTAAACATGTTTGTATAACAATCATTTCATTTAACACTACATGGTTGACATGGTTGTAGAACAATCATTTCATTTAACAATACATGGTTTTAGAACAATCAATTTCATTTAACACTACATGGTAAACATGTTTGTAGAACAATCTTTTGTTTAACAATCCATGGTAAACATGTTTGTAGAACAATCTTTTGTTTAACAATCCATGGTAAACATGTTTGTAGAACAATCAATTTCATTCAACATTACATGTTTTTAGAACAATCAATTTCATTTAACACTACATGGTGAACATGTTTGTAGAACAATCATTTTATCTTACACTACATGGTTAACATGTTTGTATATCAATCATTTCATTTAACAATACATGGTAAACATGTTTGTAGAACAATCCTTTCATTTAACACTACATGGTGAACATGTGTGTAGATCAATCAATTTAATCTTACACTACATAGTAAAAACATAATTGTGCAACAATCAATTTCATCTTACATTGAGATCCTACAGCAATTATTAATACACTTATTTAAGGAAAGAAAGGATTTACAGGAAGAAAGGAAAAACAGTTAAACTGGTAAAATGTTATCTAGATCGCGGTGGGTCTGTTGGGATGCATAAATGCTGAGAAGTTCACTATTATTTTTGTGTCATTTATGTCTTTATTAATACTCTGTGACATGTATTTTTTTTCTTTTACTTTTATCATGATTTTATCTTTTTATTCAATTATTATTTTTATTTTGTTGCATTCATAATCAAAAGTAATCATTGACATATTATATTGTGTTATTAAAGTAATCATTGACATATTATATTGTGTTATAAAAGTTATCATCGACATATTATATTGTGTTATAAAAGTTATAATTGACATATTATATTGTGTTATAAAAGTAATCATTGACATATTATATTGTGTTATTAAAGTAATCATTAACATATTATATTGTGTTATAAAAGTTATCATTGACATATTATATTGTGTTATAAAAGTTATCATTGACATATTATATTGTGTTAT
>JAUELF010242871.1:1052-12453 GCA_031471495.1 Clinocardium nuttallii | reverse complement strand
TTCCTGAAACAGAATATCCACAAGAGGCGAAACGTGTCTGTCCGGGTTAGCCTGCACGGCATGTTTAGACTGATCCGGGTCCATACTTTACGCAGAGACCACAATGTTGGTTTTCTCGCGAGACGGCTCAAATCATCCGTATATAGTATATATGGGTGACCATATATACTATGTTGTATAAAGCTCGGTCTCTTATTTGAGATTCGTATCGGAAACTATAAGATCTGTAATTACAATTTAATAGCACAGCAGTTCGTTGGAATAATCCAAAGCGGACATCTTTTAGTTCAACAATCTCTTTATGTTTAGAAAATATCCCTGCATATTACACAAACTGTGGTGCGATGTTTGGCTTGATTATTGAACCAAAGATCACGCAGTTTTAAATTGGTGTATGTGGTAATTAATTGATGTTTGCGTTTATAAATTGTCTCATGTGTCAATTATATGTCCCATGCGTTTATTAAATGTCTGTTCGTTTGTTTCTCTTCAGATTGGACGAGTCCAAAAAGTACCGCCAGACAGACAGAGAACAAATCAACAAGATGAACCAACAGCTCGCCGACTGTGAAAGTGAAATTAACATGCTCCGTCGTACCATCGAGTCCTTGGAAACCGAGCGAGCACGTGACAAATCCACTATAAATAGACTACAACAAGAAGTTGACAAACTTAGAATTGTAAGTATAATCCTTCGACTACCATACCATCATTCTTTTCGTGCCAATACATCGTCTGCTAGTGGGACAGGGTTAAAAACTCAGTTGTCCCAACAAAGTGATGCAAATATATTGATTGCCCTGTCGGTGTCGAGACCATGTAACTGGATGTGTTTAGTCCCAACGGACTTGTTCCTTTCCATACATTTGACAAGAATAAAAGACCTGGATACCTAACACAACATAAGGTCATGTGACTTGGTGGGTTTTATCCCACGGGTTTAGCTCTATATCATACACTTTACAAAAATAATATTTTGTTTTCTTAAATGGTGTTTTACGCCGATGTCAACAATATAACAATTATATCACACGGTGTTTCATTTGTAACTCACCTGCACTGCTGGGAAGTTTACCCGGACATAATTACATACGTCTGTATGCTTTCCCCGCAATCATAAGGTTCAAGAAGGGAAATCATGGACGTGTGTATGATCCCCGGCCATGTCATACCATTTTTTTTAAATGGATGTAATGGTGTTCCCTCCTTCACACTCGGGGTTGTGGGTAAAGCATCTGCCCGACTCACTTGTGGCAGGATGCAAAGACCAGTAGTGTTTGGTAAATTACCAAGGAGTTGCCGTGATATACGTAATCGCTGAACACACTATCGCGTAATCCTTGAACACACCTCGTTTTACCCTTTGCCACATACAGTAATTCTGCAGCAGACGACTTTGAACAAACTTTTGTCAAAATATGGAAAATCTCTATAATTTAATGGATAGCCTATTCCTAAAAGATAAACACATTGTGACAAAGGAAGAAATTACTCGTTATGAGCAAATTCTTCTTCTGTCACTATGTTTAAAAATAAACGTCTGCTGCAGAGGCGCCAGAAAGCGCCAATATGAGGGAACGGGTTAAGACTATCAATGCTTTAACATGAAGCTTGCAAAATACTTCACATTAAATCTGATAAGAGTTTTATCTGCAGGCATATACCCCCAGTGATATGCACTCAATTATCTCTGCCATAAAATCTACTTTATCTTCTGTAAACGGAATGAAAGGAATTAGATTATCGATGACAACCACATGCATCAACAATCTCCTCGTAAAGTATTTATAAGAATATTTTAGACTCTTTTTCTCTCTTTGCTTGAAGGTCTTTCTATGTACAATTCAAAATCATCGGCTCTATTAAGCGCCCCGTTCCTTGCACCCCAACCCAGAGACATGGCAACCATGCATGAACAAGCAAGCATCAACTCGCTAGTATCTCTCTTTGATTGGTGGTCTTTCTATAAACGATTGGTTTCATCGGCTCTCCTTCAACTTTATATTATTTAAACATAAAACAAATTAGTTAAATTATCAGTGTCAGCCGTGCATCAACAAGCATTAACTCGTTAAGTAGTTATGATAATAGTTTGGACTTGTACTCCCTGTTTGCTCGTTTGTCTATCTGTATTAAATTATTTTTTTTGTTTTAAAAACCGGCTCTGATATTAAACATTGACGATGATTGACATAAATCATTATGACTAACGAACGTCAACCATTTTCCTGGCCTACGCGAACAAACGAGTAAATGTTGGAAACGGCGTTAAAACTTACTCCAACTTATGAATTATTTTAAATAGAATTGTGAGAATTCAATTCTTTTTTCCAAGTCGTATAGAAAATACGAAACGTGTGCGCAAACGCCAAAGAGTATCGAGCATTATAAATGGATTGTCTTTAAATCTGACGACAACAAAATATCTATAACATAAGGCTTTGATCGAAGAGACCAATCCCTAAAGAGGTTATGTTTTATGGAAGAACCTATTGTTGCGATAAAATGTCTTATTTACGTGGTATCCCAGCTGCGTCACATACGAGCCGTCCAACGAGAAAACCAACACATTCCGTCTTAGGGGGATAAAGGCGGAACGTGTCTGTCCGGATAAGCCTGCGCGGCATGCTAAGGTTGATCCGGGTCGATACTTACGCAGATTCCACAATGTTGGTTTTCTCGTGCGACGGCTAATATGTGTTTACTTGTGGTGCCGATTTGAAAGAAGTGTGCCAGAGAAGATTTAATCAATTTCTCCTTTTTTCTACACATCGTTTTCAAACAAGTGTCTGGTATAGGGGCGTGTAAAACCGTATGCGGAGAGAAACGCGTTAATTGATGGTAATAAACGGAAGGAGCATCTTCGGCGCCAGACGGGATTTTCATTTGTCATAATCTGCTGCAGAACTGAGACGCGAGAATCGATCAAACTGCAACACGAATCGATTGCGGTGGAAATCAAACTAGCGGGCCGTCATGAAAAAGGCATCTGAATATTATTCCCTATTTTTTACTTACCAAGCCGAACTCATTTGGATTGCAGCTCTAGAATTTCAAAAACGTTTTGTCCAAGTTGTTGACAACCAATGTGAAAATATAAAAGATTTAAGAGAGAACGAGCATCCCCAATTGCATTTATCTTCATCCTTCGTGGAAGAAAAAAGAAACCCTCGCGCCAGGTACCAACTGAAATAGCTATAGTTCAATGTGATGCGGTAATACGTCTCTGCGTAGGAATATAAGGAAATCGATGAAGTAACCGAAGTAACCTCCCTTGCTGCTCGGAACGGATGCATTTCATGTAAATCAAAGGTGCACGCATGCGCAACGATCAATATTATTTCCGCTGCAGATTTTTTTCTCTACATGTGAAATACACCATTGCTCTTTTTCTAACCGGAGAACGAGACTTCCCATTACGGAAGAAGCAAATTATTACAATTAAGGCAAATTACGAGTCTTGAGAGGCCTGTGTCGATAACAATGAATGGCTGTCTGATACAAAACAAACAAAAGGATACCAAGAGAATTAAATTTGCATGTATATTTCTAAATCGATCCAGACAAGACCTACCGATATAGAGAGACTAAATCCTTTAGAATGTGTGTACATCTTTTGGCTACCGTTTGTGGTGCTAGAAATTCCACTGCCTTAACAAGTGCCACGGGTGTCGGTAGTAGTGGTTTAAGCGTGCCTCGAGAGCAGGAGGCCTGGTTTCGCATCAATCAAGATCGGGTCATGAAAAAGTATTCCTGGCTTCCAGGTTTTTAAAAGTTATGTAATGATAAACATACGAGGTGGTACGGATAGTATTTCCCTTAAATCAATATGACATAACTATTCTCATCAACCAAGCACTCGAGCAACATTTTAGTTGTACTTAAAATCCCAAGAGATTAAATGTATTTATATATTTAAACTTACTTAACAATGTAAACATAATTGTATAAACATATCTATTTTAAGATTGCTTTTGATTGTGGAACTATAGTTTCAAGTATCATCAGTATTTCAGTAATATAACGGCGTTATCATCGGTAAATTAACAGTACTACTGGTGAAAGTATCATGATACTAGCACATCTGTCGCAATGACATATCAACGCGAATCAAGGAGCGAAGCCACGACTTCCATCTTTAAAATAAAATTGCTTGTCCTTTTTCCGTAATTTGTCCTTCAATACCATCGGGTCAAATATAATGTCTGTTTGTCTTGAGATAGACGTTCCCTAAAACACCAAAAAGTACGAATATCGTGTTAGGCTATCATTTGTATGGATACAACATGTCTATAGAGACACATAAAGAACACCGAATGACATTTGGTCACCATGGTTTCCAATAAACACATGTAGTATACCACTGACTCTCGCCATGATTTAATAATCTACGTAACAATCGTGTCAGTTTTGGCAATTTTCTTTTCTTAAAGGGCAACCGTGCTCTTTTATAGTGTATATGTTTAATTTAAGCCTTTCCCTCATACGACAAACCTGAAGCAGACGACTTTGAACATATTTTGTCAAAAAATAGAAAATCTCTACAATTTAATGGATAACCTATGACTAAAGAGTGGAAAACGTTGTGGCAAAAGGAGAAAGTGCACGTTTTGTGCAATTTCTTCTTTTGTCACTATGATTTCAAAAAGCCGTCTGCTGCTGATGCGTTAGAAAGCGTCTAGACAAGGGAAAGGGGCAACACAAAATAAGCCTCGTCTTGGGACTCAGGCTTCATCTTGAATAATTAGCATGGCTACGAGGTTTTTTACTTGTCAAACGATACACATATGTCTGCATATCGTGTAGGCGGGTAGAGGATACCCTTTAGTGTTACACATGCACAAGCTCACCCGCGTCTTCTCTTTGCTCAGGTGCAATACGACCCAACAATCAATTAACAATCTAGTGCTAGCGATCTTCGCTGATGTGATCCTGTTATGGTTTTGTTTACCCTCGCCTTTCGGCATAAAGCCATTTGGCGAGCTATTCGCTGACGTCATTCGATGTGGTCTAGTTATAAATGAGGCTGAAATGCATTACCTAAGAATACAGGGTGCGATTTATACCAAAACATATTGTTCTGTCAAGTATGTAGGTTGCACATATTTTTAAGATGACGTTTGCCTTTCGTTTTAGGACATCCGTCAGAATAAAGACGTTTTGTATTTATTTAATCGCACACAGAAAATGGTATTAAAATTAAAAATACAACTCCTACGTTAATTAACATATCCAAAAGATCAGGCTTTATTATTATCGCTAAGTTATTATCAGTTGCAAATATATTTTCAAATCGTTTCAATTTCCTAAAAGCATCTTATAACAATAAAATAATCGTTATTGTACGAGAACACTTACAACTAAATCGTTAACCTTTCAAAATGCATAAAAGATGAATTATGTCGACAACTTAAATGATTGCAAATGAAACACTAGATTAAATGGAATTTATTTTACTTATTTTACTTTTGCTTACTTTGCATTCGAAATTCAGTCTGATTTGTTTGCTCTATTTGCGTATGTGTTCTGGGGCATTTACATCACGTGACTTCAAACTTCAATCTGAACAATGGTCTCGTTTGCGCATGCGCGCAACTCTACAAAAAAAACATTCAAATGCATTGCAATAATTTTAGGAAGATTCCAACCATTTATACGCCAAACTCTGCATGCTATCTTGCAGAATTATTCCATTACTTTGTAAAGAATCTTACATCACGTTGCAGAAATCCTTCTATTACTTTGCAAACACCATTCCAATTAATACGACGGGAGAGTAATCCAACGGAGGACAATAAAGTAAATATGTTTCATGTCGCCAGATGACCAAGTTATTGGAATTAACAAGAAAGACCACGTGGCGGATATTTGTAATAAAGAATGACAAATGGTCAACAACGTGTCCAAATAGAGACACATCTAACAATGTCACCTTCTTATGAGACTCTCAAATATTCATTGTCTCTAGATAATATGAAACGGTTTCCTATGACAATACAGGGTACATTTATATAAATCCCGGAGTGTTATTAACTTAGACAACCTCTTTGTTGAAGTATTACTTTAGTAAATTGCCCGGAATACACCGAGTAGTTAGTACTAGGGATTTTCCTAAAGTAGATTATTCCATGGTCAAATTTTTTTTTTTTTTAAATAGTGTTTGAAATATTGTTTTAAACACAAATCAATACATCCATTATTCGAATATGCATTACGTCGAAGTTGTGTCAATTGTCAGTAAGTTTTACATGTATAGATACACCTGAGGAGATTGTGGATCTATACTCGTGTCCTGAGATACCCGATCGATCAGACGAGACTGGTATTGAATCTAGTGGCATGACCTCTCGTCTAATTTACCCTAGGACATATGTATCCTTCGTCCTTACACAATTTTAATAAATGAACCTTGTTCCACAAAATAACATAATATGTTATTGCGATCAGTGTTGATTCAGATGGGACAAAGGCCAGTGTTAAAGTGTGTGCTGCCACACATAGATACACGTCAAGCACAAACGACATCAATATACTTCCACCATGTCCTTAGATGGCTAGTTGATTGGAATCAACAATCCCAGATCATTCAGACTAATGAAGTCAGAAATGACCTATGGTCAAGTCGGTGTCAGGATATACATCATTAACGTAGGTGATATATTAATAAAATTCAATCACACCCTTTTACAATAAGAAACAAACTTCGCAAATGCATTAAAATTGTTTTTTTGCATAGAAGGTGTAACAAAACCAGTAAAAGCTGAACTGAATTTGAAGAATTTCCGAAGATTAACCCTTTTGCAACATACACAAAATCTACAACAGACGATTTTGAAACATACAAACAATACAGAAGTATAGAAATGCTCTTTACATTTTAGTATAATCGTTATATAGATATGAACACATTGTTACATTTGAAAATCCGCTTGCAAAAAAAAAATGGAGCAAATGCGTCAGAAAGTGGTCCTACTAAATACTGCAACTTTAAACATTTGTTTTCGCTTTTTCTTTGAAAGTTAGTTATTATATCGCGTTATCGGTATATTAATAGTAATTTTAAATATAACTATATTAATTTAACAACGTTTTAGCCGTCCATGTAGTCCTTGTAGTCATTGCAGTATTTAGTAGGACCCCACCCTCAGAAAGAGTCCGCATGTTCGGAAAGGGTGAAATACAGACGTAATATGGGTTGTTTACGAGCTAACATATATCATCGTCAGACGGGCATGTAACAGCACACCATGCCGACTGATTTCTCACAGATATCAATATCGATTAGTTGAAGTTGTAAGAATTTCCATCTCAATCGATCTCCCTCGCCGCCTCGGCCATTAATTCTTACCGTTGATTGACAAAAGTAATTGCAACTAGTTTCATGTTTTCGTCTTCATTTTGGCCTTTTAGGGAAGGGAGCCGCCTTCCAGGAAGACTGTTTTCATGATTAATGGTTCGATAAAACAAAGAAAGGTTAGTTAGCCTCCGTGATATAACCTGAATTTTTTTTTTTAAAAAACAGGCGTTAAACTCAAATCGATCAATCAATCCAAAGCACCGTAAAACAAATAAGTTTAAATATAAAAGCTATTTGAGCCGTCCCGCGAGAAAACCAACAGTGGGGCCTCAATCCAACTCAGCCTAAGTATGCCGTGCTGGCTTATCCGGACATACAATGTTCGCCTCCTGTGGATTTTCTGTTTCAGGAATCATTACTCTATACCTCTATCCCACTGGCACGGAATGTGTCGGCCCGGATCAGTCTGCGCGGGCTGCGCAGGCTGATACCGGGCTGTGTATTACGCAGAGGCCGTAACGTTAGTTTTCAATCGCGGGACGGCTCATTTGAAGAATGCAAACGGTACGATGGTCGTCTGCGATACCGTTGTAAAGTTTGCAGACGACCTAAATCTCCAGACGACTGCGAAGGGTGAAAGCTGTCAATATCAGAATTAGAGAAATAATGAGACTTATGTTTCCTTTTGAGACATTCGCTTGGGAAGGACATATGTCCTAGAATGTATTTTCGATGCTAAAATACGGCCTAGATTGGGGACTCTTGAAGGACGTTCAACGATTACGTCTTTCTTCTTTTATAATTCGCTTTCCATGGGGCTGTGTGACATTTCGGAATCACATCTTTCGGTCGTATGTCCGTGATAGAACAATTCAGAGACTTATTATTTTGAACATGTTAATATCATCCAATACATTAAAATACAATATTGTATGCCTTATTATTATATAGCAACATATACCATTCCTTCAGATACATGTAGTTACGTCCCAGTGAATAGTGATTCCAAGTGAAACGTATATCTGTAGAAAGCTTGTGATTAGCTTTTTTGCGCGTTTTTCAGTTCGTTAAATTACTCCCCAATTAATGATTTGGAATAGCTTACGCACACCCTTAAGTGTTTACCCATGTACAACAAACCTGAAGCAGAAGAATTTAAAATCATCCATGGCAAAAAAAATCAAAAGAAATTACTGATTTTAAGGGAATTATTGTCTGGGATTGAACATATTTTGGCAAAAAGGAGAAATTGTTAATTTTGAAATTGTTCCGTTTTTTATAAAACTGTTTTCAAAATTCGTCTCGCTGAATATTCGTAAACATGCGGTCTGTATGTGTGGAAAGGAGGCTCTTTCCCTCATTTAGACCTTTCTGACGCTTCTGCAGCAAACACATTTTTAAAAAAATAGTGACAGAAGAAGAAATTGCTTAGAACGAGCAATTTCTCGGGTTGTCTTAATGTTTTCCAATTTTAGTCACAGGTTATCCATTCGATTATAGAGATTTTCTTCTTTTGACAAAATATGTTCAAATTCGTCTGCTGCATAATTGTCGTATGAGGGAAAGGATAAGTTACTACAAGCAAACGGAACCGAAACGAAGAAACCCTAGAAAGTCCTCGATCTGAGATAAGGCCATATACTTTGTCTGCAACGTCATTCCCAGAAATCCGTTTGGAATTTTCTGGAAATAGTACCTGTTGTCCGCTGAGATGTCTCCCAAAGAGCTAGATAATTACCATATTTGGACATATTCGAGATTACAGACGACTCTTGATGATAGGCTTCGTCGCCGTCGGAGTTTGCACGGGAAGATCAATGCGATTCATTTTGTTGGGTTTAAATCTGGATTTTATGTCTTATTCGCGGGGGATTATTTGTTTGGCGCAACAATTTTAGAATAAGTACTTTGGTTTTTAGTATAGAACTCATTTAAATTGGCGGTGTTGAGATTTAACTTGTGTATACAGTGGGTTTAAAACTTGGTTCTAAGATTTCGCGAATTAATACTTTTTAAGCATATATACATGTATAAATGTATTTTGTTGATATGTTTGCGTTTTAATTCCAGTACTTATTTAAATTGGCGATGTTAAAAAGGACATCGTTCAAAAGTCTGTTCAAAAGTGTTATGCATTTCATTGGCCCAATCACCATATACACATATATTTATATAAAGAACGAGATGAATGAACATCTCAACAAAAACAAGTCCATAATTAAGTACATACATACATAGAAACCTACAATAATACATAATATACATAATAACAATGTGAAGGTTTAGTATGGTATAATTTGAATATCAAAAGTTTGTTAACGCAGCTTAACATCTGGACTTTAAAAATAAATTTATTTGGACATGTTGTGGAATGTTTTAAAACCAGTGCGGTTGTATTTGGTTGAGTTAAAGACTTATCTTGCGCAACAGCTTAAGAATAACTCCTTCATAAACATGTACATATCATGATGTTATACTGCAAAGCAAAGCATTATATTTGCAGCAAGATATTGTCAATCCACTTTTTTTTATGTCAAATTGACGAACATCTTATAAGCTTAGGTTTACTTAGGCAAATAGACCTCCAAGTAAAACAATGTAGTGCTGTATTGACCTAACAACGCAAACAGAATCATTCTAGAAAGTTCTCGACCTTCTGTCGTCTGCTCTCCAATATTGATCTATCTAGACTTTCAGCCATTGATGACTGCGAGCATTACACGTATATATGAATACACGCCTTATATTGAAGCGTTTTTAATTTGTAATCACGCCATTTTGTTTAAATGTCTCGGGCATTGTTTATGTTGTTGGCACCCTAACGAATCGCTTACTTATAGATCTAGCTCAAATGATTAATAAGAGATACAGTATAGTAAGGTGAAACGGTTTAAAAATCTCCCTTTTTTTCAAAAACTTCTGTAGTATCCCACGCTGTCATTTATTGCAAGCGTTACATCTACATTTGACTAGCGTTAACTATTAGTGAACGTAATCTGGTATAGCATATTTTACTTTTTTAATTTAACCTACAAGATGACTTTTCTACATAGTTCAATTGTTTAATAAGAGAGATGTTGTGAAGAAAAAAACAGCATATGTTACTCTTTTAACTTTACCTACAACATTACTTTTCCGTATCTGTGGACGGACAATGAAAGTTTTGGGATATGAACATACTTTTAACTTCTCGCATCAATGTCACTATTTAACGGCAATGGTCCACTGACATCTCTACAATCGATCAAATGTCCTGTGACTCTTTTTCACATACAGACACAGTAGTTTGGCTGTATACCCCTTTCCCATATACAGAAACAGTAGTTTGACTCTTTGGCCTACTATATGTATATCATAGTAACCGGTGTGTCCTAAACCAATTCCTATATCATAACCGGTGTGTCCTAAACTAATTCCTATATCATAATCAGTGTGTCCTAAACGAAGTACTATATCATAACCGGTGTGTCCTAAACTTCGTCATATATCATAACCGGTGTGTCAAACCAAGTCCTTTTTAATAACCGATTTGTCCTAAGCTAAGCCTTATACATAACCGTTGTGTACTAAAAGCAAGTCCGTATCGTGCCATTATAATCTCCTCTGAAATACATATACAGGCATCAAATATTCATCAGTGTTTCCTAAATATCATCTTGATAAGACATGGTCTCAAAGGCATAATCTTTTCCCACTTGCAGATGTTTGTATTTTTACGCTTTTGCCAAACACGACATTTGCAAACATTGTGGGCAAAGAGGTAATTGTTCATAATAAGCAAGGAATGTACAAAAGGCAAGTACATGTACATGTTTATAATCAAATGGTGAATCAATACAGAGGTCGGCGACATATCAACGGCTAAAGGAAAAAAGACATGAATACTAACATTACAGTTACATAAAAAGCAGAACCTAATTGATTCTTTCTTGTTGAGATATTTCGTTTTGCCACGCAACCATTAACCCTTTTTCAACACTTTTGTCTTCCCGAAAGATGTCAATCCACGAGCGTATACGTAACTTGGACAAGCAATGCATTCCTTACGTATTGGTCTCAGGAAAACGTCAAAGTATACATATCTGGGGGGGGGGGGGGGGGGCG
>JAUELF010242860.1:0-12456 GCA_031471495.1 Clinocardium nuttallii | reverse complement strand
TGTCATATTCGCTATCGAGTCAACAAAGCAGCCAGGGTAGGATCTGCCATATTCGCTATCGAGTCATACAAGCAGCCAGGGTAGAATCTGTCATATTCGCTATCCAGTCACACACGCAGCCAGGGCAGGATATGTCATATTCGATATCGAGTCATACAAGCAGCCAGGGTAGGATCTGTCATATTCGCTATCGAGTTATACAAGCAGCCAGGGTAGGATCTGTCATATTCGCTATCGAGTCATACAAGCAGCCAGGGTAGGATCTACCATATTCGCTATCGAGTCAAACAAGCAGCCAGGATCTGTCATATTCGCTATCGAGTCATACAAGCAGCCAGGGTAGGATCTGTCATACTCGCTATCGAGTCACCCAAGCAGCCCGGGTAGGATCTGTCATATTCACTATCGAGTCACCCAAGCAGCCAGGGCACGATATGTCATATTCGCTATCGAGTCATCCAAGCAGCCAGGGCAGGATCTGCCCTATTCGATATCGAGTCATACAAGCAGCCAGGGTAGGATCTGTCATATTCGCTATCGAGTCACCCAAGCAGCCAGGGTAGGATCTGTCATATTCGCTATCGAGTCATACAAGCAGCCAGGACAGGATCTGTCATATTCGCTATCGGGTCAAACAAGCAGCCAGGGTAGGATCTGTCATATTCGCTATCGAGTCATACAAGCAGCCAGGGTAGGATCTGCCCTATTCGATATCGAGTCACCCAAGCAGCCAGGGTAGGATCTGTCATATTCGCTATCGGGTCATACAAGCAGCCAGGGTAGGATCTGTCATATTCGCTATCGAGTCACCCAAGCAGCCAGGGCAGGATCTGTCATACTCTCTATCGAGTCATACAAGCAGCCAGGGTAGGATCTGTCATACTCTCTATCGAGTCACCCAAGCAGCCAGGGTAGGATCTGTCATACTCTCTATCGAGTCATACAAGCAGCCAGGACAGGATATGTCATATTCACTAGCGAGTCATACAAGCAGCCAGGGCAGGATCTGCCCTATTCGCTATCCAGTCACACACGCAGTCTTGTCAGTACCTGCCATGTTCGCTATCGAGTAATTCAAGCAGCCCGGGCAGGATCTGCCATATTCACTATCGAGTCATACACGCAGTCTGGTCAGGATCTGCCATGTTCGCTATCGAGTAATTCAAGCAGCCCGGGCAGGATCTGCCATATTGGCTATCGAGTCAAACAAGCATCGTGGTCAGGAACTGCAATAGAGTAGCCTGGTCAGTATCTGCCATATTCGCTATTGAGTCATTTAATCAGCCTTGGCATGATCTGCCATATTTGCTTTCGAGTCATACAAGAAGTCTGGTCAGGATCTGCCATATTTGCTTTCGAGTCATACAAGAAGTCTGGTCAGGATCTGCCATATTCGCTATCGAATCATACAAGTAGCCTGGTAGATGATTGGGAACAACAACGCAAGTCTGCCATCGATCTTAGATGACATTCCATTTCAAAATATTTGAGGCGAGAACCTTTATTCAGCTCTTGGTTTCCTATTCAATCGGCATTATTTTGTATATATCAAATATCATAACGCATGTAAGTTATGCTGGGCGGTTTTTGTTCTTGTTTAAATAGTAAGACTATAAATCGCCTAAAATATTTCTTTTGTTGATAAATTACATTAATATGGATAAGATATAGGTTAACACTTTACGACATACAAAACACATGCTGGCGGATCAACGCAGGCTACTTTTGAAACATGGTGGTCAAAGTTTATGAACAATTTCTCCCTATTATGTATCCAATTATATTATCCCCCGTTTTTTCGAAGAAAAAAGGGGGGTTATTAATTTGGGTTTGTCCGTCTGTCTGTCACACTTCGTTTCCGTACAATAACTGCCACATATGTTAACCGGAACTTGGTAACAAGGTTAAATGCCTTAAGTGCAAGGCCAAGTTCGATCGTCACTTTCGGCGGTCTTTATTCGGTGGAGCTTGGCCAAGTTAGATCGTTACATTTGGCGGACTTTTGGAGTCAGGTCCCTCAGTATAAAACTTTGTTTTCTTTGATTTTCAAACTATGCATTATGTCTCAACAGCACCATACTGACATGTTTAAACCTAACCGCAACATTTTCCTACAATATTTCCTGAAACCTAACCGCAACATTTTCCTACAATATTTTCTGCATGCGGGGGATATAAATTTCATTAATTTGCTTGTTTATATAGATTTCTTTCTCAATATTTGTGTCTAACTGTTTTCAAAGTCGTCTGTTATGTATATATCGTCTTTTATGTTGGAAAAGGTTAATACATTTCACATTTCATTCCCATTACATAGATTTTAGTCATAAAACAATTTTCTTTTAGTATTTATCTTTCGTACATCATTTCCCATTATAAAGTATTCTAGATAATACTACATTTAAACCTATTTTAAATTTAAATGCGCGCTAAATGACCGTAGCTGTCGATGCGCCATAAAACAATATTCATTCATTTAATACATTTCACAACATAATGATGCTGTTTTCTTTTCAGAATACGGCGGGTTGTACTTAGACTTCGACGAGGTACTTTTACGATCTATTTCCTCGCTAGGACGATACGAAATGACCATGGGCCACGAAGAAAAGACAATGTTTGGCAACCAGTTTATTTTGGCAAAAAAACCCCGTAAGTGTTCTCGAATTGTGTCACCAAAGCTACAAGAACTATAAAAAGGGAAGTTGGGTCTGGAATTCGTTAATAACACCTTTTAAACTATCGAAGGAACATCCAGAACTTATTCATGTTGACGGGTTTAATTTTACACGTCCAAATTATGGACAAACCCAGCTAATATTCAAGGAGAATTATGATTGGTCCACTAATTACGCGATGCACTTGTTTATTAGAGTGTACAAAGATCCGATTGATGTTAAAATCATGCGAACGTTGAATACAACAATTGGCGCCATTAGCAGACATGTTTTCTTCGGAAATAAAGAATTATGTGGGAACTGAAGTAATTTTAATTTTGTTGAGTCTTCTTTTCAGTTGATGTTGATTGCATTAAATATTCTTGCCGATACGAACGCCGGACTATTGACCCATGTGTACATTAATTAAATCTGCATAAAATGAAGAATTTGCTCATCATGACTAAAATCTCCTTTGCCAAAATGTTAACAAGACGAATTTTGATGCTGAGCATCAAAGACGCCGCGCATGATTTGAAAGCATGACTCAAGGGATGCAGTTCAGTACATTTAAATAACCTGTGCAAACCCGGACAGGATGTAAATATTTTGAACATTAAGGCCAAGTGTCTCTTTATTTTAAACAAGAAGGCTAAGATGTGCCTTTATTGCTCACCTGGCTACCATAGTCTATAATAAAATGTTGGGTCAATTTTGACGTAGGGATTAGACATTTTATATGCTACGGTCTGTGTGATATTCAGCATGTAAATGTAGCCGTGAAGGGACAAGTTTAGTCTTCAAACCATTTGGTTTACCCTTTGCTAAACTGCAACTATAATGTGTCATACAAGCTGAAGTTTCTTAATTTTGGTAAAAACAATTTTTTAATCTGCTCTTACTAGATCAATTCGATACACGAAACAAATATATTCTGAAATATTAACAGATATTAACTTAAGTGTTTTAAATGCCTCTTGTTTTAAGTTAAGTGCGGCACAATCTTTGGAAGGAGAGAGGGAAGTCTATTCTCCTTCTAGTTTAGCAGAAGTATGATAACAAAAACGGGAGTATATAACCTAAAAAATGCAAAGCAATTTTAACAAGTTTAAAGATATTTATAACAAAAATTGAGCATTTATAAAATTAAAAGAAAAAACCGCACATGTATAGTCAACATATATCAAGTGATGAACAGTAGCCTAAACCAAACAATTAAACAAGCAGTAAACCAACTTATTAAGAAAACGTAGCCTATTTGTTGGTTGCTCCCTTTTCGATTACGTCACACCATGGTACAACATTAAAACCTATCCCATACCTTCCACGCGGCGTCAATAAAATCGACATTGACAACTACGAAGGTCCCTAGCATACGTGGTGCCACGTCACATCATTACAGCAACTCTTTAAATATCTAATAAAATCGACATTGACAACTACGAAGGTATGTATACTACGTGGTGCAACGCCACAGTATTACAGCCACCTTTGTTGGAAATATCTAATAAAATCGACATTGACAACTACGAAGGAATGTTATCAGATATGCAAACAGTTATGACTCATACCAATCGGCAACACAACCAACATGTTCTCGTAGGTACATACGAGCTGATGATAATTAAATATTGACTAAATCTATTCCGACACACAACACAACTGCATGCCACGACTTTGGAAATATCTCAGCAAAACTATTGAACAATTCTGTTGATGAAAGTGATTTGATTAATTAGAGATGAAAACATTGTTACAAAAGGAGAAATTGTTATGATTTAAACAGTCGTCTGCTGCAGATGCGTCAAATGCGTCTGAATGAGGTAGCCGAGTCCCGGTAGCCCAGTCGTTAGCGACGTGGGCTGTCAATCTAGGGGTTGTGAGTGTGAATCCCGGATCGGCCAACTTTTGACAAAAGTCAATGCGACATGCGTCATTTGTCTTTCACCAATGAGCTAAGTCTATGTGAAAAACTCAGCCAGTTGCCTGGGTAGATTGTTGTGTGGAGTACTCACATGAGTAGTGTGAAATGGCCGCCGTGATATGACTGAGGAAATGTTAAAAACAGCGTTAAACCCAAAACAATCAATCAATCTGGATGAGGGTAAGCGTTTTAAGTCTTCACACTTATGACCGCTTCAGGGGAGTTGGTGCCATATTACCTCTCACGGTTTGGAATCATTTGAAGTTACACTGCCGTACAACTAGTAGGGCTAATCGTCTAATGTATTGCCAGGACGTGCATTTAGGTCATTATACTATATATATCGTATGAGAGTTCAACGTGAGAACCAACAGTGTCGACCCGGATCAGCCTAAGCAAGCCGAGCAGGCTGACTCAGACATACAGTTTCCGCCTCCTGTGGATTTTATGTTCAAGGATTTATGACTATATACCATAATGTTGGTTTTCTCGTGGAACGACACATTTATAAGCGGACATAAATGAAGACCAAGATGATGCTGGCCGTATGCTCATGACTTCTGCCAATCACCAGAAAGAAAATTCGACGATGCCGAGGTTCTAGTACATGACTCTGCCTGCATACATATATCTTTCGTTGATAGCAGTGTTCACTGTATGCAGATGTGATAAGACCCCCTTTTTTCGGAATGTTATATAAAGCGATTATTTGCTCATCACCGCTGCCTAGGGGCTGAACTATATCCTCCGCTCCAACACCATAATAAGGGTGAGATTATTCTATAGAAATGAGACTATATCAGGAATTAATGACTTGAAGCCCTTGGAATTCCGAACTTATCTAGGAAAGTGCTCTTGTCTTTAGGTTGATAATTAAATATTTGATTACATCTGTATTGCATTTTACTTCAAGATAAGACATCGTAGATTTGATAAATTTCGCTACTTGTGTTCAGTTCGTGGCATCAACGCCTTAATCATTAATTGTTCTATAAACATGTTACCAAATAATATAGCGGTTTGAAGTTTTAATGCATCTTCGTACAGCTAATATTCGGGCAAACCTATGCATTAGATTAACGCCAAATTACACTTTAATAAGCCCTATAACGGATTGCGGATAGTAATAAATACCCCACAGACTCGACTCAATTACGATTCCGAATGGCGACAGTGAGGTGTCTTATGATATGACCGGTTTATGAGCGGCATTCTTTATATAAGCCATCCAGCGAGAAAACCAACATTGTCGACATTGCGTAAAGTATCGACCCGGATCAGTCTAAGCATGTCGCGCAGGCTAACCCGGACATATATTGTTCGCTTCCTGTGGATTTTCTGTTTCGGGAATCATTACTCCATACCACTATCCACCTGCGACGGAATATGTCGGTCCGAATTAGCCTGCGCGGACTGCGCAGGCTGATCTGGGTCGATACATTAAGCAGAGGTCATTATGTTGGTTTTCTCACGACACGTTTCATATGATGTAAGATCGTAATCACGTATTGTCAAAACAGACGGTTCTAAAAGTAGCATTTCAGAAACAGGCCTAATTCAATATTAAATAATTCTATCAAAAGACTAAACACATTATACAGGCTGATACGACTAGTTTTCTGACTGAAAGCCAAACAAGTGTATCTGTACCTTAGAGAGAACTATTGTTACGCTTGTTTCTCAACTCGTTGAAATATCCCATTCCGTTCGACAAGCAAGCTGAAATGATGTCAGGAATAATCAAGGAACTGTCTTGTTAATAATGGATAATGGAGGTAAATATATTACTTAACATGTCTATCGCCGTATATATCAACAATGTGTACAAAGCTTTAATTGAAGAAGAACTCCAATTACATAACGCCTAAAAGGCAAAGAGTATTATAGTCTCCTCAATCTTCATCATTTCCCATATACAACAACAAGTCTGTTGCAGACGTCTTTCAAAACATCACAAGTTGGTGAATATCTGAAAGTGAAAGAAAAGAAATTTAATATAATTTAACCCTTTGGCAAAAGGAAATCTTGCTCGTTATGACCACGGTGTTTGCATAGGCGCCAGAAAGCGTATAAGGGAACATTCTTTCTTTTGCTAGAATACCTTTAAAATGCTTCTGCTAGTTGGAAATTTATATTTCCTGATTTGATTATCTGCTGGAGATAGCAGCTCCAGGCAGTTGGAAAGGATTTATTAAGAATGCTGATTGAATTAAAAGTGTTGAAAATTTGAAAGCTTCAAACATAAATCTGATGAAATATTTTTAAAATTAATAACACTTAGTAATAGGGAAATAGTTTATGAAATGGTATAAAGACACCAGTCAAGATTTCTCAAGTTATGAAGAGTACGAGTAATTGCTTTGTTTCTTAAAAGATGTCTTCCTGTCAGATCACTGAATTGTGTAGAAAGGGTTAATACAAAAAGGGCTTGTCTTTGATTGTAATCCTTATCCACCTGATTTCGACACATTTCCAGCTGGTTACTTTTGAAAACACTGTGACAAATGATTAAATTGCTCATAATGCGCATTTTTTCAGTCTTAAAATAAAAACGCATTTGTAGTAGACGACTTTTGAAAACGTTGTTTAATATGAGCAACTCCTTTTTTGCTATTTCGTTATTTGTACACGGATGTTTTAAAATAATCTTCTGCTTCAGATTTGTTATATATGGGAGGGGGTTAACAAGTCACGATGTCGCCATATATATCAACAATGTGGACAGAACTTAATTATAGAGTAACTCCAATTACATAACATCTAAAAGGCATAAACTAGGCAGCCCCTTTTATCTTAATCCTTTCCGAAACGCAGACGCATTGTAACATTTACTGATGTGTAACTGATGATTTTTTAAACACATTTAGTCAGCATGAACGAGGTACATGCAGATGTTTCAACAGTGTATTTCGACAATCAATCCAGGTGGCGTGACGTCAAATTCCGTATTGCCCTTACTGAATGACACAATTCCTTGTGATAAACATCGTTCGTGTTTTCCGTCGATGAGCTAAAATGTCAATGTGTGAATAACTCAGTTTCCTGAGAATAATAAATGTATGTATTACTGGTACACAGGAATCACATGAATTTGATAATCAGACGCTGTAGTATATTTAATATTCTGAAGAAAAAACATACTGAAGAGAAACCTTTTTAGCGATATCTTAGCTCACCTGAGTATGAAAAGTGCATGAGAAGAAATATGTATGGATTACTGGTGAGACACTCAGGAATCACATGGATATGATAATCAGACGCCGTGGTATAATTGAAATACTGAAGAAAAAGCACACTGCAGAAAAACCTTAGCTCACCTTAGTATGAAAAGTGCACGAGGTGCGTTTTTGTGGAAGAGCTTTTTTCGTCGTCGGTCAACATCTTCTCGTCTGTAACAAATGTGTAAATTTGGATGAAATTTGATACAAACATTTCAATGTCCTCACCATAATTCCTTCAAATTCTGTTTATAAATGCAGAATTCTGGTTTTACTTGCCAATGAAAAAATCAAATCATTAAAAATATTCCTATGCCAAAACGGTTGGCCGATTTTGAAACAATTTTACAGAAATGTTCAGATATCCGATTGTTACGAAAAACATGGTCTCCATTGGCGAGGCTGTTTCGCCTTATATGGCCCCAGTGAAAAACTTAAGAATCCTCTTCTCCGAAAGAATCTGGTCGATTTACAAATAATTTTGCTCCTTGGGTTTTATTCAAATTATCAAATATCAAATATTAAATTATTCTATTTGATTCCTTTAAGCCATGTGGATTGGTCGTTAAATAAGACCGCCAGTGGGCGGGCTGTTTTGATTTATATGACAATAGTGAACGCTGTAAGAATATAACATTCCAAAAGTATTTCGTTGATTTCCAAATAATTTCAAAATTTCAAAATTATTCCTCGGGTGAACCTCTATCAGATTTCTTCGGACCATGTTGATTGAAAATTAAACATGGCCTTCAGAGGGCGGGACTGTCTTGTCTCATATGACTATAGTGAATATTATTCAACTATTTTCTTCCAAAAGTAGCAGATTGATTATCAAATATGTGTAAACATGTTTCTTTGGGGAGAGTCTACCTGATTGTTTTAAGCCATATTGAATGCTCCTATTCAGCTTCTTGCTTTACCTTAACTGACCGCCTAATTAGTTATTGCTGTTCGCGTGTCGAATCATATTGCTTTACACAGGCGAGCGATCCAGGGCCATCACGACCCTCTTGACCGCCGTGTTTCTCTACAAAAGAGGTATCGATTAGCGAACCCAGTCGGAAAAGGGATAAACATTAATTTTCCTTTCTGGCGGTATTCTTTCAAAAGGGCTCAACGATCTAAATTATATGGTGAACTCTGGTTCCTGCGGTATCAGAAAGGTTAGAAAAGACCAATTCTTTAAATTGTTTATAACTGCTTGTGTCTTATTCAATTTTGTTTAGTTAAAATGCTCCAGGTATTTTGTGCGTCAGAAATATATGTGGCCAGGCGGCATCAGAAAAGGGGCCAACGTGATAGCTGAATTCTTGTGATAGTGCGAAATTTACTTCGTTAACCCCCTTCCAAATTAATTGGTTATAAAGCATACCAACCAAGCAGAATAAGTAAAGGGGTAAAATGAACTTGAAGCCTCGGATGGCAGTTCCTAAACCACTGCATCAATATAAACCGAATATCACAGAATTTTTTCTCTGTTGGTCTTTTTTTCAATTCTGCTGATGTCTAAACATTACAAATTTTATTAAAGGTGCTGAACTCCAGATGGAGAACAAAAAATGAAATGTTGAAAGTTTTTCAAATATTGCTAATAGTGACAGCAAAGTAAGTAATAAGTAGTTCAAATCTATTTTGGCAGTAAGTGTTGAAAAACTAAGTTTAAATCCATGAACATTTATACAATTTGGCTTACTGGGTGTTTCTTTCCCGTATAAATGAAGAATACATATCAATATTTAGATGTTTATGGTACTGGAAAGGTAAATTATTTTATCCCAGAATTATGATTCTAATATTTCAAGAAAACTTTTGAACAGTTATAAAACTTGGACTATAATAGCTTTGTTCTGAAGTTCAGCACCTCCGATGGATAAGCTGTTTCATTTACATATATTCTCAATCCCACCATGTGTATATAATGCATGTGTCGTCCAACACTATCTGTATAATCAGTGGGTTAATTCGGATGCAATCATCTCAATGTCCCCTCGGAAACTAGAAAAACTTTTATTTCTGGGTTCATGCAGAATTCTGGTTTCCATGGCAACCGGGAGAAATGACTTTAAAAGTTGTTCTTTTCCTCCAAAATGGTTGGAAGATTTTTAAATAATTGTGTAGAGTTGTTCCGTGTGTGATTCTTAATCAGATCCCTCCAATCCATCTTGATTTGTCGAAAAACGTAGCCGTCAGAGGGCGGGGATGTTTTGCCTTATATGGCTATAGTGAACAATTTAAGAATCTATTATTTTAAAATAAATTTGTAGAAATGTGATCCTCTTCGAGATTTATTTCAGCCATGTCGATTGGTAAAAACCCAATGTCCTCTATGCTTGGCCTTATATGGTATATTGGAATCAGGTTTCTCGTTCGAAACTAGTATAAACACATATTCAAGTACTAAACGACTGGCCCGAGTGAATATTCAAGTACTAAACGACTGGCCCGAGTGAATATTCAAGTACTAAACGACTGGCCCGAGTGAATATTTAAGTACTAAACGACTGGCCCTAGTGAATATTCAAGTACTAAACGACTGGCCCGAGTAAATATTCAAGTACTAAATACAGGCCCGATTGAAAATAATTCAACACAAGTGATTTTCGAACCAATATTATTCAAATCATTTCGACCCGGCAACCAAGAGGGGCGAAGCTTGTTCTTCGTATATGTATAGAGCAAAAACACTGACAACTAATTTATAATTAATCAGGTGGACGGTATTACACCACCATAGTCCTCATGGTTAGTAAAACACTCCAACCTAGAAATTATGTTTGGATTGCGCGCTAGTTGCTGCTTAACTCCTTATCAATTCAATATTATCTTCATTTACTTTATTTGTTATTATCTGAATGCCAATTGGCTTGTTATCTTATAGCGCCGGTAATATGTTTACTTTGCTTTGGAGTATATTTCTTTTTATCAAACTTTGCTTTCGAGCATTTCATCTAATTACCATTGTATTACCTCTGTGACCAAACACAGACAGGCGGAGAACTTTATTTGGCGTACATGTATATGTTGACAGAAACGACAGGTGTTTAACCCTTTCCCTCATATATACGCTTTCTGACGCCTCTGCAGCAGACGACTTTTTGAAAACATAGTGACAAAAAAGGAAATTGCTCAAGACGAGCAATTTTCCTTTTGACACAATGTTTTCCACTTTTTGTCATAGGATATCCATTAAATTATAGAGATTTTCTATTCTTTGACAACATATGTTCAAAGCCGTCTGCTGCAGAATTGTCGTATGAGGGAAAGGTTAACACGTTTGTTTAGAAATAAATAAATTGTACAATCAGACGGACGATCAGTTTTTACTTTTCCACCAGTCCCGAGGGAAACTATCGCTTGCAGACATATGCATTGTATAGACAACGCTTCGTTATCTTTAGAATATCTTTTAAATTCATGTTTAAAATAGTAGTAATGTAGCTTCCTTTATCCCATTTGATAGTGTTCACTGTATATATCATGTATACGCACCTAACAGTTCATTTCAAGAGAATGCTTGTATACATGTGCGTCCGAGGGCGATACCCTAGCGCTTTCGGAAAACACCAAATCACTTTTTAACATTCTTAGTTCAAGGTCAAGTTAATTTATTCGGCATTTACTGGTATTTTACATCGCGGTTAACATAAATGACAGATAAACAAGTGTATATCAATGATGAACGCGAAGACACTTTTATCACCGCTGGCCCAGAGCCAGTCGAGCTTATGCCATGGCGAATCATCCGCCTTACGTGCGTCCAAAAATGCCATAACATTTGGATTTAAACGACTTCTCCTCTGATATCATCGAGCAATTAGAATGATACATAGGTTTCTGGAAGTCACAAAACATCAGCATCAACACACAGCTGAAAATATTTAACAGCAATGTAAAATCAGTCCTGCTATACGGCTCTGAATGCTGGAGGATAATACAGAGCGACATACAGAAGGAAGAGGCATTCCACAATACGAACCATCAAAACAGAGTTGCAAGAGTTAGGATACACATGGGGACAGACTCAGCATTTGGTAAAAGGACAGAGATAAATGGAGGAAGCTTGTTGGTGCCTTATGTCCCAGCCGGGATGGAGAGGATAAGTAAGTAATAGGTATCATCCTCGCTATGTACTCTCTGTCCTTAATTCTCATTCTTTTCAAAATCCCAGACATCTGGATCAACAGTTCTACGAATTAACCAATAGACCACCAGGCCACTCAAAATTATAGCATAAGTTAATAGTGTATATAATCGACATTAACTTTGTACATGTATATGATTTAAACTGAAGAGTCGGGGTCTCGGTAACCCACTCGTTATCGAAGCCCGATGTCAAACCAATGCTTTTGAGTTCTTTCCGACGCTTGACAATAGTCAATGTAACACGTGTCATTCGTCTACAGCGAATTGGCTTACAGCCTATCTGGAGTAAGACAACATCGTGTGGAGTACTCAAATAGAAACCCGAGGGTTCGTAAACTGAAGCCTACTTTCAGCATAAAATGTTATATGTTGCATCTTGCTCTTCACTGTTCGTCAGTACGTCATAGTTTAGCTAGAGAGAGAGGGGGTGATAATGAGAGAGAGAGAGCGAGAGAGAGAGAGAGAGAGAGAGAGAGAGAGAGGGGGAGAGAGAGAGAAAGAGAGAGAGATAGAG
>JAUELF010242849.1:0-12457 GCA_031471495.1 Clinocardium nuttallii | reverse complement strand
TTAGGCTGATCTGGGTCGATACTTTACGGAGAGTCCACACTGTTGGTTTTCTCGCAGAACGGCTCAAATGCAAACTTTCCGTATGGTGAACAATGTAGATCCAAATGGTTCTGTATCCGTAGCTTAATATATTTTTAGCTCGCCTTTTCGAAGAAATAGGAGAGCTTATGTAGTCACCGGGGCGTTGGCGTTGACAGCTGGGTCAAACCTTTGCGTGCAAGGCCTTTTCTCAGACTGTGTCATTAAATGAACCTGTATTTCAAGTCCCATAACTCTTGAATAGATTTTGACTCAATTGTGCCCCCTTTTGAACAATTACAACGTAAGAAAAAGACCTACATGTGATTTCACGTTACAGGATCCAAATGGAAAGTCTTCACAGACGTGTTTTCGCGGGTTCGGACCCCGGATGTGTCATACCAAATACCTTAAAATGGTTTGTATTGGCTTTCACTCCTTTATAAATGAAGCTGTTAAAAAAAATATTTAAATCATAAACTTTAACATTACACCGGAAACATTTTTTTAAGCATATTAACTGTACGTATAACCCCACATTGTATACTTGGGTGTAATAAAGATTATGTTCTGTTCTGTTCTGTTCCTTGGCGGTCAAGGTTGCTGGGATATCATTTCGACTGACTCGCTGGTGTCGGGATAAATGGATCAGATGTTCTTGTAAACTACCCAGGAATTACTTAAACGGTGTAAAACATAAAACAAACAAATACTTGAAGGGCTTATGAGCGGGATACAAGCATTTTCTCCCCGATCGGGCCATACCTCAGACTTTAACAACGGTAGTATTGGCTCCCGTTATTGTGGATCTAGGTTACGTAATGGTGCATCGCTGCCAGGAGAAAAAACCCGGTTGTACAGATGCATTACCAACGACGAAAAGCCATGATAATAGTATTGGTGCTGAACTCCATAAAAAAGATATTATAGTCAAAGTTTAAAAAATGTTCAAAAGTTGTCTTGACATATTAAACGTCTGGCTCTAACCCACGATCCCGAGATAAAGAATAGTGTAGGAATAGGATAATGTGTTATAAGAAAAAGTTCTCGAACATTGTCTGAATTGATTGATTGTGGTTTAACGACGTTTTCAAAAAATATTCAGTCATCACGGCGGCATGTTCGCCTGTCTATGTGATTCCATCTTTCTTACACCAGAAGCCTACACAACACTGTTTTAAAACAACACAGACTGTTAGCCCATTGCTGTAAGACGAATGATGATTATCTCATTGACTTAATATAAGTGAAACGCTAGGAACAGGTTTGGCCCCTGGATTGACAGCCCGCGTCGCTATCGACTAATCTGCAGGGGCTCGGCGAACAGTGCCTGAAACTGAAATCATATAGGAGTAAAGTTTAATGCATCCGTCGAAAATAAACATTATTGCAGCTGCAGTTTTCTTGAAATGCAAGATATTAAATCATTCTATAATTCTAAAAGCTTCCTGTAATTTCTTGTATCTATTAGACGCCATTTCATTTTAACCCTTTCTCATTTGGGTACGATTTAATGACGAATCTGCAGCAGACAGCAACTTAAAAGCATTTTGACAAAATGAAAGAAAGAAAATGCTCATGAGGAGCTATTTTTCTTTTTGCCACACTGTTCATTTTTTTCCAATTATTATACTATAATTTATAGAGATTTGTCAACATTTCTAAATGCTTTTTTAATTCGCGGGGAAGGATTTAACATTGATGGGATGCACTTTTTATTATGATTATATTCATACGGCATTGTTTGTTCTTATTTGAACTGTTCCTTGCTAGATCATACTAACAAACTGCTTCGGTGGTGAAGTGGTAGAGCGTCCGCCTCGGATGCAGGAGGTCGAGAGTTCGATATCCAGTCGGGACATACCGAAGACAAAACATTGTATTAATGGCTGCCATTCTTGGCGCTCAGGGTAGCGGGTTTAACATAACGACTGACGGGCTATGGTGTAAGGATAAATGGACCAGTAGTACTGGTAATTTACCCAGTAAACGCCGTGATATAACTGAAAAGTTAATGAAAGCAGCGTAAAACAAGACACGATAAATCAATGAATAATACTAATACGCTGATCGCACGGATACACAGGCGAATGCAGGTCTAACATGATCGGATGACGTGTTCAAAGTCCCATGCTAAGGAGATTGTCATACGCAATCAAAATCTTTCTCATAATATATTCACAAGTTGTCTGCTACGGAATAAAAGAAGAAAAAAGAGAGACTTTGCTGGGGAATTATTTTAAAACTCTTCATCAAAATGCAACAGACGACGAGTTGGATTAATAGGAAGTCAAAGCTTTTTATACAACCAATTTGAATTAATTATGTTATGGCATCAGAGACGAAAAATTTCCATGATTCTCTCTAATCGAATTATCATTCCTGGCGTAAGAATGCATTTCTTCTCGTCCCCATAGCTGTGTCGACGGTGTCACTTGAAAATAATTCTCTCGTAAACCTTTTTCCACAAGTAGAGGTATTTTGACCAATCTGCATCAGATGACACATTCGAAAACATTGTAACGAAGGGAAACAAATCATTATGTTGAGCTATTTCCCCTTTTGCAACAATGTTTCCGAATATATGAAATAATTTGATTTCATTTAAAGTGAGATGCCATATTAAGCTGAAGATTTGTTGTTTATTGAAAAGGGTTACACAAATGTGTGAGTGCATAAACGTTAAGTATTATGGACCCAGAAACGTAATGAATTATACGGAACGTCGCTTTCAGAAAATTAGTTTTACTCCTTTGGCACGTGCTAAGATGTTGCGCACACTTATTCTCAAAATACTGTTTCAGTATTATAAGATTATCGCTTTAAGATAAATGACATTTTACCAGAAAAATATATCGGTAAGATGTTTCTCCAAATATAAAATTACGGCCAATTCAGAGGGAAATATAACCATCTATAAATAAAAATCGATAATGGTTAACTTTATCAGATCTATGCTTATCCTTATAAACAACAAAGGTGATTTATACCAAATTTCTTTACAGTTATTATTTAAAGGAAATATACGTGAAAACCATTATCAATTTTGTTATAAGGAATCCGCCGTCTCCAAGTTGTAAGAGTCGAGATTTTGAGGGCGGCCGCCCCGGGCTCGATTCCCAGTCCCGGTGGTCATGGACAAGTGCACTTGGGCAAGGCGCATTTCCAAGCCCAGTTCTATTCTGTTTGTCAATTAGTCACATACCGTTTAAAGACAAGTCATACAAAGACAGTCTATCATTATCAGGCTCCGTAATGATAAATTCTTAAAACGTTCTCTGGGCTCAGAAAAAAACTCTATGCTCCAAAAAAGACTTCTGATTTCGAAAATAAATTTGCTTCTGACCAATTGGACTCAGTAACTCTAAAATCCTTAAAGCGTTCTCTGTGATCAAAAAATAACTACATGCTCCAAAATAAGACAAGTTCTGATTGGTTTATTTCGAGAATATATTTGCTTCTGACCAATCAGATACGTGATCACAAATCCTGAGCTAGAAGTAAACGTTTATAATTTTGGAGGCAGATTAAAAGAATACTAACGAACATCTTGATCAACACTGGTGAGAACTACGCTAATGTTGGTTTTCCTCGTTTTAACCCGTCCACTGCCGACATTCATAAAGTCGACTCTTCCTCATTGAAAATTGGACCACTCCATTTTTCGTCAAATAGGAAATTTGGTAAAATGTATTGTCTAAGTGGCAAACTATGCAGATTTCAGGATAGACAGCTAAAAATCAAAGCACTGAAAGAAGTGGTGGGACAATTGTGTTTGTATTCGTAAATCAAGCACAGTCAGGCGGTTGCATGTGTATGTACACAAGAGGTTACTGGAACAAATTAAATGAAATCATTGTTAACGGTCTGGATTCACCATATACTACCCAATCGTCAAGACATTTGGTCAAAGTTGTTTGTGGGAATCGCCTGAGAAAACTGTTTAACCCTTTCCCTCAAACGACAATTCTGCAGCAGACGACTTTGAACATATTTCGTCAAAACATAGAAAATCTCAATAATTAAATGGATAACCTATGACTAAAAGTGGAAAACATAGTAACAAAAGGAGAAATTGCAATTTCTTCTTTTGTCACTATGTTTTCAAAAAGCCGCCTGCTGCAGAGGCGTGAGAAAGCGTCTATATGGGGGAAAGGGTTAAAGACAAGGATAAAAATTCACTTATACATAACAAATAAACACCGTTTGACAGAACCTTCTACAATGTTTCCTGGTTCTGAACAGATTTGACGAAATCTATATCTACCGTCAATTTAGTCAATATAACATAACCGCCAAAAGAACAAGTTACGCTGTACACGGTTATCCGCCGATGCTTTCAACGAGACAGACTTTTGGCAATTATATATAAGTTGTGCGTTCATTAACCCGTTACGTTGGCTAACAATTGGGAAAATACCCTTCAAATAATAGCTATGTCATAGTAGTGAGTTAATTGGTTTCATTCATTGAACATAACGTTACAGTTTACCGAGCCCAATGTTGTCGGTACGTTCTCGTATATCAAGAAGTGTAATAAGTAGTTCTTTCTAGAAATTGATAATTGAAATAAAGTTATAAATTTAGTCTGATCTTGGTCAACGCTCATCACAAGTTCCCAAGTATAGTGTAGAATTAATGTATTGCGTGATTTTAATACAAGGTGTTTTAAGATAACGGTTATGATGTGAGCCGTTTCACGAAATAACCAACAGTGTGGCCTCGGCGTAATGTATCAGATCAGCATGCGCAGTCTGTGAAGGCTGATCCAGGCCGACACATTCCGTTTCAGGGGGATAGAGGTATGCAGTAATGATTCCTGAAACAGAAAATCCAGAGGAGGCGAAAAGTGTCTGTCCGGGTTAGCCTGCGCGGCGTGCTAAGGCTGATCAGGTAGACTCATTACGCATAGTCAACAAAGTCGGTGTTCTCGTTATTCGGCTCGTGTGTTGAAATACTGTGACACGGGGTTAATGTGACTAAACATCAACGATCCCTATACCTCGTGATGAGATAGTGTTATACAGATAACGTGCTATCTCTTACAGCTGGAGCTAATACTTGAAAACTTGTCAACATCACCAGATACGTTCACTTTATATGAATAAAACTATATAGTGTTGGTGTTCAAGATATTCGTCCCAATAGGCCAAGTACATTCTGTAACAGTAATAAAGCGTTTAATGTGACATAAGAATATCTGCATTTAAGGTAGTGTTTATATCTGGAACTCTATGATCAGGGGTTATCAAATTGTTAAAAATTGGTGCATACATAAATGAACCTCAAAAAAGCTTTCTTCCGTATAAGCTTTATAACCGTGCTTAACGACTTAGAATACAATTAGTAAAACATATAGAAACTATCCTTTGACCTGGATATACTTATTGAATATAATTAAAAAACATTGTGGGGAAAAGATAACATGCTCACCATATCTAATTTCTACTTGTAGCACAAACGTGCTTTGGGTGGGGTTTAGTTTCAAGTATTCTGCTGCAGATGAATATACATATGGAAAAGAGTTAACCCTTTCCCTCATATAGACGCTTTCCGACGCCTCTGCAGCAGACGGCCTTTTGAAAACATAGTGACAAAAGAAGAAATTGCATAAAACATGCAATTTCTCCTTTTGCCACAATGTTTTCCACGTCATAGGTTATCCATTGAGTTATAGAGATTTTTATGTTGTGACAAAAATATGTTCAAAGTCGTCTGCTGTAAAATGATTGTATGAGGGAAAGGTTAAACAACGATGTTATCGGTCAACTCAGTTATCAGAATAAGGGAAGACGCGTCTTAAACAAAGGTTTGGGGTCTTGAACATTGCCTTTCTGGTTTGGCATCATTAAACGTTACATCGGCGTACAACTAGTGGGGCTACACGTGTAGTTTTATGTCAAATACAAATCTTCATAACATACGCAGGCGAACATTGCAGACTCTGGTGAGACTGTATGCCTGTGCACAGCGTCAGCCCGATATGTCACTGTACGCAGTTACAGCGGTTTCAGACATAGGCTGACGCGGTTTTATTTTGTATATAGTCCGTAATATTAGTAGTGATATCGTCCATTATATTAATCAGTTGTATTTGGAGAATATTCTGATTTGAGGGATTGTAATTAATTTAGACAAAATGATATTTAAAGGATATATTCTACTTACTTTAAGCATTATCCTTTTTGGAAATGTGTCGGCGATTTCGTACTGTAAGTATGAGTTACAATCACCCTTCTCTCCCCAAGACAGCGCCCCCGTCAACACAACATAATATTATACAGATGGCATTGTAATCATTGTTATAAAAGGGATAAATTGTGCTAGTCGGAAGAATTGTTTTCTTCTTTGGACTGACTCTTCCCAGGCGCTTCCTGTTGTCAAGGAACAATCTATTCTTAATTGGCTTAAAGCTATTTGCTTTGAAAAACTGTTGTGTCGATTACTGGTATGGAACAAGCAGGAAACAGATGGCTAGGTGAACTGGCCGCGATTATATGACTGAACAATTCAACGGTTGAAAACGGCGTTAAACCACCGCAATAAATCAATTCATCCTGATTGGTGGAGATTTAAGGATTAACAGAATAATTTCGAAAAAACTTTCAGATGAGGTTATCATTTACTCAAATGGGATCTAATGACGTTAGACATAGTTTAAGAAGCTTAAACGCCATTTTCAATTAACGTTCAGTGATATCACGGTACTGTGCGTCAAATAATGTTCTCCTACAGTTTAACTCAACATTATTCCCAATAAGCTGCTATTGATGAACATGACTTCCGTGCACATAAACGTTTTAGTCCATTTATTTAAAACAACTTCGAAATTACATTTTATAAATACTGGGAGGTAACGGTTTTGACCGGGGCTTGACCGTTTTCAACAATTTTTCAATCATGCTCATTTGTTTCCTCACATCTGTTCTCCACATAACAGTCTTTAGATGCAACTGGCTGCTTTTCTACATAGACTGTCCATTCATTGATGGAAGACGAATGACGCGAGCGTCAGTGACTTAGGTCAAACGTCGGAAAGAATGTTGGCCGAGCTGGGGTTTGAACTCACAATCCCTGGATTGACAGCTCGTGTCGTTACTGACTGAGCCCTATTAGAAACCATGCGGATAACATTTATTATAAGGAAAAAGCTTACATTAACAATTACTTAAAACATTTCAATCGTTCCCACAATTGTTTAAATTTGCTCCAATACAGAAAAAGAATTTACTTGTGAATTCGATCTTTATATCTATATAATTGATTAACGCCGCACCATAATCGACATTTTGAACATTTAAACCAGAATTGACACGGATCAGCCGGTGCCGATTGGCAGTCCGGTCAGGATATTCGCTATTCGCCATCGAGACATTCGTTATTCAAACCGGTTTAATGCTTCTCATTATTAACCCTTATCCCGTTAAAAGCCAGCAATCGTCAGCATCGCCCCTGTTGTTTTGACAAGTTCTTGCATATGTATAGACTACAAGAAAACCAACAATGTGGACTCTGTGTGTTTCGACCCGATCAGCCTAAGCATGCTGCGCAGACTAATTCAGGGAGACACGTTTCGCCACATGTTGATTTTCTGTTTCAGGAATCATTACGCTATACCTCCTTAGAAGGAATGTGTCGGTCCGGATTAGCCTGCCATGAAACGCAAACTCTCTAAGCATCGGGTGTTATGTGGCGCGTCCATTCATGACTTTAGATCATTTAGAAAATTCTTCCTGGTAAGATTATGACATGTTTTAAAAGTCATCCAACCACATAATATTAACGATAAAATAGATTCAGATCGAATAACGCATCGTTACATCTTGCTTAACAGTCACGCTTATAGCCTTAAGCTTCTTTAATTTGAAATCTATTTATTTTACATCGATTTCGAAACAAGGGATTCGTCGTAATAGGATACGACATGCATAAATTAGCACATATAAACATGATGTGATTCTTTGTAAGTAATTGATATACGTATTCGAAATACTCACATGATGGAATTCGAATGACATAAATTATATACCCTTAAAAATGTGCAATCCCTTTTTGTGGCGATTGTGGTAACAATAGCCACTGTACTATAACACAAAAAGAACAATATATAGGGAGATTTCGACAGTACATCAGAAATATTTCTGAAAACGTTTACCCCCAAATAGTTCCATAATTTCTTCAGAGAACATTTACCTTCTTCGTGTCTGGAGACAGAGAATATTATTTCGCAAGACATACCTACCCATTAAAAAGTGACGTAGAAAGCAGGTGCCCGTACTTATTCAGAAATAATTACATTATTATTAGAGTAAATGTTGAATATAGTTCAAATACATTTATTTAACACTTTTCGAAGTAAAATCCTACTATAAAGTTATATTTTGTAACCGAGTTGAAATAAATTGCAAATATCTTGATTCAATCGGAAGTTATATAGAGTTGATGAGATATTTTCTTAAAACAAACTTTAAATATATAATTGAAAATAACTAAAAGTAGTTCTACGTGACAATAAAAAGCAGATCATGACAATAGATGCTCGGCTAATACATCTTAGAAGAAGAAGCAGGCATCACCTGCTTGTGCCGGAATTCTTGAACATTTTAACCTTCTAACAAACGTAATAAACCGGCTAGCGTCTGCATGGGGGGAAGAGTTACACTAAACATATTCCTTTCTAACATGAGCAAACCTGTTTAAAAAGACCATTAATTATTTCCCACATACAACACATCTGCAGCAGATGACTTTGGGAATATCCAGGCAAAATCACGGAAAAGCTCGATAAATGTAGGTAATTACTAAAAAGAATCGCAAACATTGTGGCAAAATATGAAATTGCTCGTTTTCATCGTTTTCAAAAGTTGTCTGCTGCAGTTCGAGCCCTTAAACCGCCAACATCTTTCCGATGTTTGACAAAGGTCACTGTGACAAGCGGCATTCGTCTTCCATCAATGGGCTAACAGTCTGTGTGGTAAAACAGCCAGTTGCTCGGAAAGAATGTTTTGAGTAGTTGTTAGTACTGGTGTGCGAAAGCTAGGAAACACATTATAGCATATAAAGCTACTAGCAATTTGTCAATAGGAGCATCTCTTCCTATGTAATATGTTGAATGATTGTTGGAAATAGTAGCCTGTTGTTTATTGACTGTTGATAGCTATTTTACTGTCCGAAATCACTTTATGTCAACGACGCTTTTGGTGAGCTCGACATATAGCTGTCACAGTGGCGGTTCGATTAGTGTGTCCGTGCGTTCCATGAGACTGTCTGTCCGGACGTCTGAGAGAGTACTTGTGGGTGCGTGTTTTTCCGTAGATAAGTAGATTTTCTGTTTCTTTTATAATGGATATATAATTTGCATATTAATGTTATTCATTCCGTAAATGGGATGTAATTACCGAATGAACCGTATACGTGTGGGGTGCAACGCACAAGTAAACATCAAAGAAAATAACCCCACAAATACACTCTCATAAGAACGTCCGTATGTCTGTCTGTCTGTCTGTCTGTGTCTGTTTGTCTTTATGTGTATATCTCCTCTTTATTACCCAAGCTCTTTCTCCGACTTCCTTATCTCTCCTTGTCACTATAATTGTGTCAGAGTACTTACTCTCACTTTTTTCTCGTTCTCTTTCCAGCTTTAATCCTACTTATTATTATTTCCTACTTCATTTAAATTAAAAAAAACCTCGATGCAATATATGAAAAACACATGCAGATAAATTGATATACTTATAATGTACAAATTCGACGTCCCTATATAAAACGTTCAATCCAGCAATCAAATAGCTTCCGAATGAAAACAACGTCTAGTCTCTATAAATCCAAAATAAATTATCCCCGTTTTATTTGAGAATCGTGAAGCAGCAGTGGGGTCCTGTTGGGAGCATATAGGGACGAAATGTTTCACCGGAGTCTACAATGTCAGCCTTCACATAGAAAAATCATGGACGCAACCTCTGACAAAATACTAAATTTGTAGGTTTTTCGTATCATTACTTTACTCATTATGTGATGGTGCCAGTACCGAACAGTGAACACCACCCCTTCACGGCTGACGCAGCTCATTTATAATGCACGGCCATAAACAACGCTGCAATTCAAAGACCTTCCCTCATTTAACTCTTAGCTCTATGTTGAGGCATCGATTTCTGACATCATTTAGAACTAGTGTTAGAAACAAACTCAAAGACTTTCAATCTGTTAACTCTTACTATGATTTAGACGCTCCGATTGCAGAATCAAGAAGAACTTGACCAATATCGTAGTGATAGATGAGTGCTCCTTCTCTAAGGCATGTCTACATGTACGTAGATGTGCGTGGACATTCTCTCGGAGACTTGTCCTTGTACTAGGTTTTAAGGAAGAATACATGAAGTGGATCTGAAACACTTACAAAATAGAAGCAACACTTACAGCCAAAATGCCTTCCATTTCAGTATAGTTTACAAACACAAATACTTGTCCAACACAAGACCAACTTAGAAAAACACACACCCCAGAAAATACATATCAGAATAAAGGAAAAACGAATATTCTATTGGTTTGATTGTTTTATTTGTATGGCTAGTGTCTCATAAAAAACGGTGCTTCCATTAATTATTTAACGGCTGTAAAAGAGAGAAACAGTGTGACTTTGTTTGTAAGTCAGGCAGGAAATTCGATACCGCGGAATATTTAAGCAATCCGCCATACTAAAACAGACCTACGAGGTTACGCGTAGTCTGATCAGGATCTTTTCTATTCGCCATATATAAATCATGAAAGCCTCGGGAGAACACTAACTAGGTTGTATATACAAGTATGTATCTTAGTTATAATTGCCATTAATTGAAACAAGAAGTATACCAGGGTAGACAGAAGGGGCGTTTTGCAGTTTATTATTATACATGTAATAGTTGTAAATAATCAAAAAGAAAAATGTCAGGATTTTAATTTCATCCGAAAAATGCAGTACATTTTGTATTTAAAATCAAATACAATACAATATGTTAACTCAGTAATTTAGGCCACTGGCCCTTTATACAAATTTACATTTACAAAATTAGTCCACATGAGTGACATCACATTAAAGAGATTGGAGCCATTATAAACAGTACAGATAATATAAAACATCGTGACAAAAAAAGGGAAACGTTCTTTATGTTCATCTCCCCTTTTGTAAAAGGACTTCATCTGTGTTCCATAGTTATACCTTGGACCATTTAATATTTCTATATTTAGGTCCATAAGTTTTCAAAGTTGCTTGTTGCAATTATGTTGTAACACATGTAATCTATTTTGGGTCGATCATATTGGGCCGAATGCCATTCCGTTTGCTTTCCGAATAGGAATTTGGGTGATCGGGGAGCGACAGGATCATATTCGGTGTGTTCTAGAAGCATACTGGCTGTTCGGCTCCGTACAGATGTATTCGTTATCAAATTGCTACCAAATGGCAACATTATAAATTTAATTTTAACATTCGAAATTTCATTAAAAACGCATAAAGTAATGCTGTAAAATGAAGTTTTGAAAGCCGAATGTTTTGTGGCTTGAGCAATTATCAGACCCGCGTTCAGTAGCCTTCCTATCGGATGTAAGTTGTGGCAAAATAACGAAACCCTTGCCCTAAAAAAAGCTTTATTTACAATCAATAAGCAATTTAACACATTGTTATTTATACATCTCATCGAGTAGTGTTTACTCGACATGATAGTAACATTAGTAGCGATTAGAACTCATATCAATCTGTATAATACTACATCAAATTAAACAAAAGTAACCCACCCAAACCATTGCAATACAACCTTCATGGGTATAACTACTTTGCTTTCAAGAGAGTAATTTAAACCAAGACTGCGTCTGTGCGTGACGCAGTTATTCACCATAATTATTATTATTATTATTATACCACATTTATATAACACTTTTATCATAAAATACATACGTTCAAAAGTGCTTAACAAAAAGAAATACATGTATTCATACAAACAATCTATGAAAAGCATCATAGGTATTAAAATATTATAAATTATACAAAGGAACACTAAAGCTGTCCGGACGGTGGTATACCTACATATTGTTTAAACTTTTAAAAACAAGACCCTTTTGAAAATTGAAAAATTAAGGCTCGAGTTTATAAGGACATTTGGGTCCCACATATCTCAATAAAAATGTGTTTTCAGGGCTATTTTAAAAGAAGCAAATGTGTCACAGTCCCTTATTCCTACCGGAAGAGAATTCCATAGTTTTGGGGCAACAGTCACATAACTTCTGTCACCATACATTGTAGTACGACAACTTGGTACTACCAGTGCTGTAGCGTTATCGTTTGATTTAATGTCTCGTTGGAGTCTATACACCTTTAACATGTTTTGACATATTGCGGGGATTGACCATGCAATGCTTTGTATATAAGAGTTAGTGTGTAAACATGCTTTATTAAAAAAATTGTCTC